>JALQPE010000443.1:0-115122 GCA_030407315.1 Asparagopsis taxiformis | reverse complement strand
TTCAGCCACCTGACGAGCATGGTTGAGTAGAGGAACCGTGTGTTCGAAAGCTTCAATGAGTCTATGCAAGTTTGGCTTATTGTCCCAAAGCTTCCTTGCCCTGAATCCCGTAGTCTTCTGTTCAACTTCATTTTGGTCGCGTCAATTACCACAGAGCCGTCTCCTTTCAGTTTTCTTTTCTTTGATGGTACCGTACTCCCTTTTTCTCGGAGGAACGGTTACGAGCAGGTCATCTACACGTTTTGCATAATCTTTCGAAAGCTGTTGCAGTTTTTCGAAAACGCTTAGCTGCCGATAGTCCGGTCGCGCTCTGTACTGACTCTATGCCGTCAATTGAGGATAGCAATCGAACAAGTTCTAGGGAAAGTTCTCTTTGCTTCTCGGAAGCTCGGATAGACCTTGCTCCAGAGCCTTCTGAAGACTCCCCGGACTGGAAGCTCAGAGCCAACCCAAAACAGTGATCTGCGACTAGAAGTAAAGCAAATCTGTCCGAGATTCCCATTGTATTTGTTTCACCCGAGGTGAAGTTATATATCCTCTTCTGGTTAGTGAGACCTAGGACGTGAAGGGCATCTACCATAAAACTTTCTGCCATCCTTCTACTACCATCACTAGGCAGGCACGAAAAAGCATTGTCCAGGGCATCCTTAGCAAGCCCTTGGAGGAGGTGGTCGATCCCAATAAATGTGGAACGGTATGAATCAATAATAGCGGGAACAACAGGGATGCTCACAGAATCCATACCAAGGGGTGTGCCAGATGGAACGAGGCCTTTAGACCTAGTTTCATCAAGCAGTTGCTCTATAAGAAGCATTGGAGTTTCAGTAGCGCTTTGCACTTTCCTCATTCCCAGGTATTTCATGATGCTCACCGTACTTTGTGATGACTGAACTGCCTGAGTTCTCTCTGAAGTACGGAATAGAGAATCCGAACTAGAATGAAGACTGGTGTCGTACCCGAACTGTGAATGTTTCCCGTGTTTACCTCCTCTGACGAAGAAACACAAGTGGCATGGACAATCTGCATTGTGTCCCATGACATCGAGAACATGGGAACATGCGGGATAGTCTGATACAAAACCGACAAAGTCCAGGAAAATGATGCAATCGTTACCCTCTGGATCTACGTCATGGAAACCAGTCGTACATCCCTGGATTATGTCGCGAGAGATATGTCGAAGAATATGGTTTGTACTTACACCGGGACCAGTGACACCGATAATACGCACTGCAGAACTATTCCGGCGACAGTCCAGGGGCAGCCCCATGGGGATCATATAACATCCTCCAGCACTACCACTCTTACCAGAGGCCTCATTGAAGTCATCGCAGTACAAAAGAAAAGGGTAGACATAGTATGTGGTGCCACAGTCGAGAACACCACGGATACTTGTCGGATGGCAGGGAAGGGTATTCGTGCCCTGACTCAATAAAATGACATTGTTAATCGCACGACTGCCACCGATATTAGTGTAAAGTCCTTCAGAATTGATGAAGAACATGAGTTTGCGAAATGGAGACGGGGGACCCGGAGAGCTGACTATAAGACCGACGATGAAAGGCTGCCCAGTAGTATACGTAAAGTTACATCCTGAAGCAGGAGATAAAAGTGTGAGATGATCTCCAGGTCGAGCGAATTGCTCAAAGGACTTTTTGCGGAGTACCAAACCAGGCCCGAAGGAGTGGGGAGAAACGGACTGCTGCTGATCAGAGGCCTTACTGTTGTTCACCCATGAAGAGGACGTGAAAGCCACGAAAGAATCTGAGTTGGAGGAAATTGATTTCTTCTGAAAGCAGGAGGCGGCTCTAGGGTCCAGATGGTTGGCTTGTTGACCAGTGGTAACTCGGACCTGGACAGTACCACCCCCGAAAGCAGTGATGGGTGTACCATCCATCTCCTCAGCACTGAGAGAGTGGTTTTGTCCTTTCACGAAGCGCTCTCTGAATTTCCCCAGATTCGACGTATATATGTTTCCATGTATAGTTGGTACCCCATCAGATTCGAATGACTTGGAGGCTACGTTATGGCGCCAGGCAAGATCGAACAGTTCTGGAGTAGATATGTCTTCTCGGGCGTATTCACTTGGTGGAACGATTAGTACTGGTGCAGTTTGGCCAGCGGTGTTCTGTTCAATCTTGCTTCTTCGCAAAATGGCCTGAGATGCCATACGTGCTGCACTGCGGTCTACATTCACGGGGAAATACACCGTTTCCGAACGCAACCAGGCGTTGAAGAATAGCCATGGTCTAACTTTTCGGGTGATCGTAGAATAATGAGGTAGCCCTTTCTGAACGTGCTTTTCAGTTGAACCCTTCCTTGCGAAATCGAACAAAACGCGATCTTCATTCAGATCTGCGGCAGTGCATTTCGTGGATCCGGTCAACTTCGCTACTGCATACAGAGTTGTCCATTGCGTCATATATTGGCGTGCCTTGAGCGGATTCGAGGTATCCTCGATGAAAGGGGACGAGAGGAGAAGCTTCGATTGTGTCATTTCTTGTAGAAGAAGGTCTTCATCTTCAGCACACACATCATTAAATTCTGGATGTGTATCATCTTCATCAATATGGCCAGGATAATGTTCGGAACCTCCTGTTCTATCAGTTTCGATGTCATGAGTAGGCCCCCTGGTCGCGTTCTCGCTGCATGGCACGGAAACGACTTCATCTTCAACAGTACTTAAAACTTGATGACCTTCCAAAGCAGGGGGAACGATATATTGGATACCATCGCTGTCTGCGAAGGCAATGCTACCTTCCTGCGGAAGTAGGCCTTCGGGAGACATCGAAGTAGGAACTACTTCGGAGGGGCTTTCCAGGGGTAATCGCAGACTAGGCTCGGATCCTGGTGCAGTAGCGAGTGAGTCAAGGGATGAGGCAACTCGATCGACTTGAAAGGGTCTCGAGTCATCTTGCCGAAGTGCAAAAGGATCAGATACGGTTCTGGACGTCGAACGTCTAGATCGGTTATGGGGATGCGGAACAGTGTTGTAACGAAGGCGCAGACCGGAACGGGGCTTCCTTGGTCTTCCCATGAAGTGACAACTGGGAATCTGAAGGTGTTCTAAGATGGAAATGGATTCAGAGACAGTGGATGGTTTCGATTAGGACGAAATCGTTTGGTCAACCATAAGTTGAGGGCAGTCTGGTACTGAGTAGTCACTCACATAATACCGTTACAAGAGTTTTTCATATTACGTAATACGATTCCGTAATACCTGAAGCGAACAGTAAAATTTCAATGTCGAATAGGATTCCTTTAATAGTACTCTATTCGACATTCGCTGAACAGTGAGAAAGACATGTTGCGAGATGCTGAAATTTCGTAACTTTTGAGGTGCGAAAATTACTGAAAAAAAATTGAACGTAATTTTTCGGGCTCCAAAAATTACTCGAGTAAAAACTGATCTAGTCTTTGTCGGGAGCTAGATCAGTTTTTACTCGAGTATTTTTGGAGCCCAAAAATTACCAAATTTTATCATCCACGGAAAGGCGCTGTGGAGGTGTTCTGGTCGTTGGTAGCAGTGCCAAGGCACACCTGAGGAGTAGTATGGGAGGTCCCAAATCTTTGTTCTAGCTCACTTCGGCCAGCTTTCCAGAAATGGTACAACAGTAAATGATAGCCTGACGGGCACACAAAGACGCGGAGTGAGGTGTATTGAGGTCGGTTCAGATAGGTAGATGAAGACGTAGAGAGTGGTGGAGTAGGTTTGGTGGCGAGCAGAAAGGCTGCCGTGGTGGTCAGAACGGACGATTTGGGAGATGATAAAATTTGGTAATTTTTTGGGCTCTAAAAATTACTCGAGTAAAAACTGATCTAGTCTTTGTCGGGAGCTAGATCAGTTTTTACTCGAGTAATTCTTGGAGCCCAAAAAATTACCAAATTTTATCATCCACGGAAAAGGCGCTGTGGAGGTGTTCTGGTCGTTGGTAGCAGTGCCAAGGCACACCTGAGGAGTAGTATGAGAGGTCCCAAACCTTTGTTCTAGCCTACTTCTACTCTGCTTTAAAAGATGATAGAACTGTAACTGTAACTAAAAGCTAGACAAGTATCTACGAGAAGGGAGGTGTACATGGAGGAAGGGACAGGACAGGTATATTTCAATATCACGCTCTGTTTGTTCAGCTCAGGTTGGCTGGGAGAGTTGATGTATAGAATGAAAAAAGAGACGGTTTATGAAGACATATCGTAGAGTTATGGAATAGTCAACTGGTTGCAGCAAGCAACAGAATCGTTGAAATACGAGAGATCAACTAATGTCTACGGTAACTAACAGATTCTAGACTTCCATGTAATCCTCCCCAGAACTGCCAGCTGAAGAAGAGCTGGTATCACTCTCGACGTCGTGGGGTAACTCGTACATATCTGGCCTTGCGACCGGACGCGAGTCCTTCAACGGTGCATAGACTAGATCGTTGACTAAGACCGATGTTTCCCGAATTGCCATGGTGTGGGCCCTAATATGATGAGGATAAACCATCTTGTATTTCTTCCCAAGCTTGGTTTTCATCAGCTCGTGATCTTTCCATCCCGGGCCGCTGTGCTCGAGGTCCCCACGACATACTATAACAGAATACGGTGGGATCCATACCAATTCTGGCTTGAGAAGGGGAAATATGGCCGCTGCAGATCGATGGGGAGCGTTAAGGAATGCATGGCTTCGCGGCCGTACAATAAGCGGAGTGCCCATTGCACCAGTAGCGATGAATGAATAATCCGGAAATGGAATAGGAGTCCCGTTGAAGCGGTTTTCGTCTTCTAACGGAGGACCAGGGTAGACGAAGTCGAGATGTGGGACTTGGCGCTCGCAACGAGATCCAGTTAGAAGCAACCTGAGCCCTGTCTTCCCGAACTGGAGCTTCGGGCCTTTTTCAAATCCGTCCAGAGACGGAGTTGAATCCTCTAGATGCAACTTTTCTGCTATGATAGCAAAGAAAACATCCAAGGCCGCCTTGTCTCTCGCGAGAGTGGAAGTAGAATCCTTTTCCAGATCTTCCACTACAGCCTTGCATGGGGTCATGAACCTTTGTTCATCCGGGCCACCACGCGCATCCTGGTCGGAAGAACCCGAATTCAGAATGGGCCCCCAAGCACCATCCTGCCCATCTACGAACATGTTACAAAACGAGTCGAGGAGTTTGTGGATAGTAGAGCTGAGCTCGGATGGTTGTAGGATGCCGTCAAGGACGACATAACCAAGAGAGTCCAATCGGGCCCTGGCACGCTCGAAGTAAACCAATCTTGAAGAACTTGTATCCCCTGCCACGGACTCTATATCCTGCTGAAACTCTTCCACCTCACCCTCCGTTACATGAAATCCCGAGCGGTGTTCCGGATGCAGCAAACTGGAAATGGAACGCACCATTGAAGCAGCCTCCTCTACAGAAGTATGACTGGTGAAAAATGATGGGGGCTCAGGTTGCTGATCCTCGTACCGATGTACTTTGAAACCTTTGGATTGCAACCTCGTAGGAGTGATTTGATCCTCGTCTTCTTTTTCTTCTCCGGAGTCTTCATTGCCGTCCATGCTTCCTCCCTCATCATTACCTTGCTTGACTTGCTTTAAAGCAATTGCTGCTTTCTTCGTCTTCTTTGTTCCAGAGGCAGACCGAGGAGTAACCGAAGGAGTAGATGGGGAATCAAGTGACGCGATGTGCTCAGCAATAGCAGCAGATCTAGCCTTTGAACGAGTAAGACGGGAAGGGAAAGAGAGAGATTGGGGGGATGATATAGCTCGCCGCTTCGCGGGTGGAGCTCCTGGAGAAGAAGGAAATTTCCTCTTCGCCCCCGTCTGTTGAGGAGCGGGTTCAGAGGGCTGCTGAGGTTTTTCCACCGAATCAGTACTGGAACTGGCCTTCGCATATGGGTTGAAGTCATCCCCTTCCCAGGCTTCCTGTTCCGTTACTCCCGCTGGCGGCTTCCAAGATGGTGGGTCACCATCTTTCCCACCATCGTAACATTTCCTGGAACAAACGAAGACCATATCACGCTCCCCTGCAGCGAGGTACTTCCTTGGGATGAGATGATGCACTCGCGCATAGTCACATAGATTGTGAACCGGATTAATTCCGCAAGCGGTGCATTTATGAACAGCGGCACTTCCAGGAAAAGCGCAGTAATCTCCCAAAGAGCATGGAAACGGGCGTGGAGTAGTACTGTCACGCGGTATGCGGCTGACTGTGATGTTAGATACAGTCTTACTTGCTCCCTTCGACGCTGAATCCGGAGCTTTCTGAACTTCTGTGCCATCTTCCGCACCATCCGCACCAATTTCATTCCGTGAAGAGGGAGTGGAATGCGCGTCGGGTGGTTCAGAACGGTTCTCGTCCTCGGAGCCCAGTTGCTCGGGATGTGGAGAATCTGCATCCTTTTCAGGTGCATCCTTTTCAGGTGCATCCTCCTCAGGTGCATCCTTGGAAATCTCCATGTCGTCATCCGACCCAGCGCTGGTTTCGGGTATCACCTGTTTTGATGCGGGAGTGGACGGTAGTTCCTCGACGGTCTCGTCGATAACGACGTCATCAGAAGAGATGGGGATTGGGAGAGGTTCCATGATAACGTCTTCGAATTGGGTTAAACGACGTTCATGTCTCGAAGCACCCGTAGTCTTCGTCGCTGGTTGAGCAGCACCAGTCGACTGCGAAGCTTGCATAATAGCTTGAGTGACTGGTTCGCCACCTTGGCGCTTGTCTTGAACCCCCTTGTTTTCTCCATTGCCGTCTTCTTCTTCATCCGGGCCGTGTGATTCGGATGAAACCTGGCGAGTGGACTGAATTCCAAAGCGGTCTCGAAGAACGGATCGAAAACTCTCCAGCCGTGCCTCCTGGTTTTCGGGTTTCCTCGGCACGGGCTCTTCCTCGTATTGAATCATACGTTTGTAGACGGATTTCCACGTTGGTATCATATCCGTTCCGTCTGATTCCAAGTCTTCGAGGTCAGCGATGTCTTCGGTCGA
Organism: Asparagopsis taxiformis; assembly: GCA_030407315.1. Classification (NCBI taxonomy): domain Eukaryota; phylum Rhodophyta; class Florideophyceae; order Bonnemaisoniales; family Bonnemaisoniaceae; genus Asparagopsis; species Asparagopsis taxiformis. The sequence goes on along the minus strand of JALQPE010000443.1, from coordinate 108,167 downwards.
CAGGTTACTGGCACGTGCCATCTCACGAATGACTTCGTAATATTGTTGAATGTAGGTCAAGTACGTCCGAAGGTCGAAAGACGGGACACGACCGAAGGTGGGAAGCAGTTGGACATTGCGGTAGTGAATGCACTTGACCATTAGCTCACTGGCACGATCCTCCGCCCTTGTAAAAGCAGTGTCCTTGAGAATTAAAAGACTGATTCCAACTTCGTTTTCCTTTCTTCCTGAGGAAGCCTTGTACGCAGCGTATGTGCGGGGTGAACGCCTCATGTTCAACGCCACATTCACTATAGAAGATACCGTGCTCTTCTTCAGAATACCGCTGAAGTGGCGCTGGAAGAACCAGTTCGCAACCTGTGATGCAGGCATATCAGCGACAGTTCTTTCACCGGGTCGGGCATATTTAACATTGCAGTTATAAATGCTAATGATCGCGTGGATACGATCTCGAACTGTGGTCGGTAACACCGTGTGGACGAGTTCATTCAAACGCTGACTGAGGTACAGCATGTCCTCCATTGTCATCTTTTCTCCGTCAGGTCTTTGAGCTTCTTGTACTGGGACATTGTCAACCACAGACGCCAAACGTTCCACCCCTTTTTCTTTGCATCGTAAAAGAGCACGGCGACGATGGAGTCCGTCCACGATGTAATAGCGGCTTCCACTGGATTGGTAGGGTAAGGAAACAACAGTGATACATCCCACCGCAGAGGTCTGGAAGCCTTCCATAACCATCTTGCGGAACAACAAGTCAACATGAGAGTCGTCAACTTCCCGGGATGTTTCATCGGGGACGTATATGTCCAGAATAGGCAACTTGATCATCTTGAAAACGTAATTCGACAACGAAGAAGCAACGGAGCGTGACATCGCAGGAATGACTAGTTGACGTGCGCTGGAAGAAGCTTCCCCTCGGCGGGGACGTAGGCTCATGGTTGGGATCGCAAGGAGGGTCGAATAGCTGACGATTGAAACGGTACCAGAGTAACGCGGTATGCCTTTCAAGTAGCAGGGGAGTACTAATCAGCTAGCCAGCGAGGGACAATGTATTAACAACAAATTTGTTCAACTGGAAGGACACCAAAACTGTGCGTAAAAATTCAGACCGCGCGAGCGGTTTCTATTGGCGCATGGTCCAACCTGAATCGAATAAACGGTCATAGCGCCAGTTCGAATAAAAATGTTAATTTCGGTAATTTTGCAATCTCGAAAAGTTACCGAACTACATACACCTTTCATGACTCGTATATTATCAATAAGAAAAGAAGAAATGGAAACTGACTCTATCTCAGCAAGTATTAATACAACGGAAGTAGTCCTGAACCATTCATGACTTGTTCCAGTTAGTCAATGTTCTTCAGACATGTGCCGGATGCAGCTACACGAACCGTTTATTGAGCCTCACACCCTTTTATTTCTCCTACCTACCTTTTCCGCGCAGTGCTGAAGTGTCAGTATCTTTTTGTTCTCGTTAGATATAACGGTTCTCAGGTGTGCCTTGGCACTGCTCCCTACGACCAGAACACCTCCACAGCGCCTTTTCCGTAGATGATAAATTTGGTAATTTTTCGGGCTCCAAAAATTACTCGAGTAAAAACTGATCTAGCTCCCGACAAAGACTAGATCAGTTTTTACTCGAGTAATTTTTGGAGCCCAAAAAATTACCAAATTTTATCATCTCCCAAATCGTCCGTTCGGACCACCATGGCAGCCTTTCTGCTCGCCACCAAACCCACTCCACCACTCTCTACGTCTTCATCTACCTATCTGAACCGACCTCAATACACCTCACTCCGCGTCTTTGTGTGCCCGTCCGGCTATCATTTACTGTTATACCATTTTTTGAAAGCTGGGCCGAAGTGAGCTAGAACAAAGGTTGGGGACCTTCCATACCACTCCTAGGTGTGCCTTGGCACTGCTACCAACGACCAGAACACCTCCACAGCGCCTTTCCGTGGATGATAAAATTTGGTAATTTTTTGGGCTCCAAAAATTACTCGAGTAAAAACTGATCTAGCTCCCGACAAAGACTAGATCAGTTTTTACTCGAGTAATTTTTGGAGCCCGAAAAATTACCAAATTTTATCATCTCCGAAATCGCCTGTTCGCGTTCGTTCGCTGCTGCCCGACCCATTGCCACTTGTGGGAAATTGCGCGCGCAATTTACCACAAGTGGCACGTCTCGAATTATAGCGCTATAATTCGAGACGTGCGCCCCTTCACGCTCAATTCCATCGATCCGCTCCGGTATTAATATCATGAGAACCGTTCTAGAAGGGGTGTGGGATGTCTTCCACGAAAATTGTATTTTGCATAGACAGTGAATGAGGTGTGAACGGGTGGAAGCAGTGTATTAGCCAGCTTAGAGTCCTCCGCAGTAGACCCCGATTTCACTAATACGATACTTCCAACCGTTCAGTTCGGATTCTCATAGTTTCATGGACAACCCTTGTAATGTCAGGTGCTGACATGCATGTCCTCGCGACCTCTCCATAGCACTTTACAGATTGTTCCGAGGAATGCACAAATTACGATTTCAAATTTGCGGTCCTTTTCTTACCAGCACCTCCGCTGCCACCGACGCATCGACCTCATTTCGGATTCTGCCTTCTTCTTTTCCTCTTCTATTGCTATATTCAAGGCGCGATGGTTGATACAATGAAACATGGGGCTGTTATCTCTGCAAGCGAGCGTGGCCCCACCAATCCAGGGGACTTGTATGGAGACGGAACTATCATATGGGTAGATCCAGCTCGTGTTGTTTCTATACCAGCAATTGAAGGTTTTGGTACTGCAGCTTCAGACATTTCTTCCCGAGTGTCTCTGGACTTTGATGCACTCCATCTTTACGGATCTATCACTGAAAATGGTGATGTCACCCTTGTCGGAGGCATGGACGTCTGTGAGGAGATCTGGTCGCGCCCCCGCACGAAAACTTCACGGTTTTTAGTACGCATGAGCTACGAGTCTATCTCTTCAGAGCCACACACACTGATCTCTATTGTTTATCACATCCTCAGGAGAGAAAGACGGGTTCCCTTCACTGAATCAGTTGCCATACTTGCATACCTTCGTGACTACTGGCATGATCGGGAGAGGAATGAGGATAACGTTCCCCTTGCACATCGCACCCTCCCAGGATTTCGAGCTGCTGTCAAGGCCATGTTCCAATCAAAGCTTCCGCCTGCGGCAGTCGCTGTCATGGAAGATTGGTTTGGGAAGGCCTACCATCGTCATACCTTCAATATCGTCCAGTCCCTCCGCACTTTCTCGTCTTCGGAATGCGATGAGGGGTCTAACGACGTAGACACGAGGGTTTGGGATATGTTCCTGACCAGTTGTTCCTTACAAGACTTATCAATGTCTCTCTTCACGCCAGTGTTCGTTGTAGAAGAGCACAGAACAACCACAAAGTTACCATCCAGCCAAAGCCTCCACAGCCAAGGTTCGGAACCTCTTCCCGTTGCACAGTATTTCCACTCAGTGCACACGGCGTCTCGGTCTTCAATTGGTCGTGAATCATTCGTGCGGCAGACTCTGGCTTGCCAATTCTTTGTTGCGCATACCCAGCTACGAACTACGGACCATGGAAACTGGGCTACTCCAAGAGTTTCTTCCGCTTTCGAGAAGATTATATTTCTCATGGCTATGCTACAAATGGAAAGAGATTTAAAAGCCACCCCGGTGAGGCCGAGAACAAGGTCCTCGTCTAATCGAACTGTATTGATCAGAAAGGAATCTCCTGCTTCCGCTCAGCGCCTCGGCTACGCTATTCATGTGGTCGTGAAGGCATGGGATACACTGGCTCGTGCACTGGATGTTTCAACGGCCGAGGAACTTCTCCAACCTTATCTTCTTTATGATCAGCGCATGTTCAAGTACCATGTGCTAGACTCAGAGGAAAGGGGGTTCTCTCCTCTTCGAGAGCTAAAGACGTTATTGCATGGCAGAGGGGCCGTGCGAAAGTTGCAGCATGCCAAAAGTATATCCCATCGAGCAGTTCATCGCTCCGTCCTCCAAGACGCTCAGATGCGCCTCTGCGCCTCCTCCTTCTGGGCACACATTACAGATAGTACTAAGGATCGAAAACTATTTGACCAGACCGTTTCTTCTCCGAAAAAAAACGCGTTTCTTTGCGCATTCGAAGCACAGGAAGATTCTATAGAAACTGATTCTGGGAGGTTCACTTCTATTCCTGGCCTTCAAAACGTCGAGAGGCAGCTCACGGCCTTCAGAAACTCTGAACTACCACAATCGACTCCTGAACCAAACGAGGAGCTTTTTGGAGAAGCTGATACATCTTTCGCTCCCGTTCCTGCGTCACCATCCATTGAACAAAACACGGATACAGGTGTCAAACGGAAGCGACTGGACAACAGTAATGAAACTGATGTTCCTGCAAAGTCAGCTCGCACTTCTGAGCCGGTGAGCGCTCATAGAAGGCCATCAGACACAAGTACTGCCGAGTCCTTAGACATCGAATCTATGCGTCTCGGAGACCCTGTTTCAATTCCAGCAAACCTACAAAACATGAAGGCTTCTTGCCTACACACACTCAATTGCAGTTTCAGAGATCTTCTTGAGACCTATGAACGCATTGATATTCCTGCAAAACCGGAGCTTGTAGAGGGTGCCCAATTGGTTCTCACAGATCCACCGTATAATTCGAGACGAACAGCTGGGAGAGAGAATTCAGCGTATGACATTCTCCGCCAACAAGAAATCGTGGACACAGTGGCAACTATCGCAAAGGTAACACGACAGGGTGGTCATGTTCTCATCTTCACATCTGCTGCCCTTTTCTACAACTGGGTTTACGAACTCCGAAAGGTCAAGACTTCTACGAACACTCCCATGTTTTCAGTTGATTCACAGCCTATCTTCTGTATTCGGAGCCCAACGCATTTCACTTCTCCGCCATATAGATTTACGACCAGTTTAATGAATATGTCTGAGCTGGTTGTACATGCTACAAAGCTCGGAAAGGGAAGAAAAGGATGGGCGATGGTGAACTATAAAAATGCCGGTTACATCCCAACCAGATTCCGAGCATGGACAAATATTATCGACAACATTCCAAGGATATCGCCTTCAGAGACTGTCAAATATTTCGACCAAACGGAACAGAAGAACAAGGTACTGCGCCCGGAGCAGAAGCTCGTTGGTTTGTTGCAGGAACTAATTGGGCGATTTTCACACCAGGGAGATTTGGTTGTCGACTTGTTCGCCGGAACATTCTCCACTGCAGTCGCTTGCCTTAACATGCGCCACGGTCAGTATAGGCGGTTTGTCGGTTGTGAAAAGTACAAAGATTGCTTTGAATTATCTCTTCCGAGAGTTCATACTGCATTTCTGCGTCAAGTAGCAATTGGTAATTTTGCTCAGCTCTCCAATCCTTCGCTACAACAACTCGCCTCATCACATCTACCGGTTTCCGAGGAGGGTACGGTTTCAAAGCCTACCTCAGGTTTGCCAGTTGCTACGCGACTTCCGCCCCACCTCGTCAGTTTCCTCACTAGCATGTGGGGTATCCCAGACCAATACAAACAACTGGGCGAACTTCCAGTTCACAAATGGCCTCAATCACTTCTCGGCATGCTGTCCACCATTGACAACAATCTTCTGCTTTCCATTGATGCCATGGCACACAACGTGTACGTCGCGCCCTCAACTATTCCGGGGGCTGGTGACGGTCTTTTTGCCAGAGGCCAGATCGACCCTGGTGACATTGTTGGATTTTATTTCGGTTCATTGGTTTACAGAGATCTCTATAAATCAAAAGGCAAGACGTTTGGAACAGGTCCCACCGCATTTACCGTGGAGCGCTTCAGAAGCTACGCTCTTCAAATCAAGGATTCGAATATATCTTGTTTGCTTCCTTCTACTGCTGGAAGCCCCATATTTGTCGTCCCTTTCGAGTACTGTGTCGCTTCGAAAATCAATGACCCCAACTTTGTGGATCCAGCTGAGGGAACTGAACGTCCTTCACGCGCAGCTAACGTTAGTTTCTCGTCTCCCGTTCAAGAGCTCCTCGACGAGAATACTGTCTCAAACTATCAAGTTGTCTGTGTTACTGCCAACGTGCCGATCTCTGCTGGCTCCGAGCTGTTCATAGAATATGGTAATGACTACTTCTCAGTTTAAACAGGAACGCATTGGCGTTTTTCACACCTACATCATGTTCTCCCTGCTTCCCATTACCCCGCAAATAGTAAAATAAGCAAAGTATGTTCTATCTCCTCATTCCCTCTAACATCCGCGATGATTAGGTGCATTTCTTTCCCGTGAACAGGACGAGGACCTGATCTACCTAATGTTCAGGTCTAGATCTCTTTTTACTCGAGTAATTTTCCCGTCCGAAATTATGCATAATTTAAACAGTTGTTGTACCACACCATTTATTTAGATCTACGACCGTTACGGCACGGTGCATTCGTAACGGTTCCACAGCCTCCTTTATCTCTTCCTACTTCTACAAATTGAATAGGTCGGTTACAACACGTAGCATTTGTAACGTTTCGATCTCTCCCCTTTCCTTCCCTTCTTCAATAAACGGACAAGTTCCGAACTTAAACAAATTACCTTTACCACCATTCTACTGGATAACTCTTCATCTTGGAATACCTGATCCCAGTAGCTCTGACGTTACGAAACATATCTGTGAAGATCTCCTTATTCCAGGCTGACATGAGAGACGAACTATCCTTAACCAGGTTTGCGCAGTTTGAGGAACGGTTTGCCTACCTTGAACAGTACCTCCGCGATTCTCTTTCATCTGTTCAAATGGAACTAGCCTGCATTCGGTATATGGCCTCTGCTGCAGCTGGTACAAACGTTGTTCCACCTGTGGTTCTGGAAGAGCGTTCAAGAAAATCAGCACAAGTTACCACTCTGGTGTCCTCTCTTTTCAACAACAGACTTGTGACATCCAGGTTCGTCGCGTTTCGAACCATTGCAGAGTTCATCAAAACCTCTGTTACCCCAAACTCGTTCTGTGCAACATCTGTACCGTGTTCAAATGAAGATTCCTGCACTACTTTGCTTCTGGCTTCCCTTTCCTTCTCTCAGACATCCAGTTCTAATTCTGAGGTCAGGCAGTCCAAGAAATCCCTAATTGGAACAGCTGTAGGGAAAAAGCATGTGTTCCTGAAACGTGCTATTGTCGGAACTGCGTTTATTTCTATGGCAAATGACAGAATTGTGCGATGGAAGGATTCGGCGACGAGGAATTCTGGTACCCTTGACCCTGGGGAGAGGATGACCTGAACAGCAATACCATTTCTCGTGACTACGCACTTCGCAATGCAACCATCGTGCCAATCAATAAGCCTGCTTGGTTGCAGATTTCGCAGCGGGCTCTTTTCCATGCCATGGATATTTCGATGCCAACGGAAACAGATCGACCTGCGCCACAGTCCACAACTCTACCAATCAATTATTCGAAACGTCGCCGACTCTCGGGTTCTAAAGGAGAACAGCGCCGTACTGGTTCTTCCTCATCTTCGTCTTCTTGTGTATCTAATCTTTCTCCTTCGGACTTACAGTCCATTCCGATCGTTACTTCGGCACTGCGGCAGCTCACACAGTTTTTCAATACTTCCCGGAAGCAGATGAAAATGGAATTAGTCAAACATGCATTCTTCCTCATCCATCGAGATATGCAGGCTAAAGTTTCTCTTTCGCCTGACAATGACATTTCTGCATTGGATATGTGTCATCTGAAAAAATTCCGATAACTTCGAAAGCTTACGGCACAGGGGATGAGTCTCAAGCTGTCTATTCCAAAAATGATGATATCTTCTCGGATTTTATTTTGAGTCGACCTGAGCTTCACATTCAGGTTACTTACAAAGTTCAGGTTAGCGGCGCCGTAGACGGCTCCTGCAATGCAGGTACAAAGGCCCCGGTTGAGAGATTGGCCGTCTGTTCTTTTTCTTTTCTTACATTAGCTATGATATTGTTGTGTAGTTTCTGCCAATGCACACAACTCGAGATGCTCTGTCACGAACCCCATTCAATTCAGGCATGTTATCGCATTGCAATTTGCCTGCACGGGTTATTCACCACAGCCCTTACAATGGCGCCTACCGGTAATTTCGGGAATGATGGTTTCCCTCTGCGTGTTACATGGGGTCACATCGACCTCCGTGACTACCTCATGGGGGGTGATTGCCTTCTAGGTATTATTAGGAAGAAGAGAAACATCACTGCAGAGGAATACATGTCGGTGCGGTTCGATTCTAATGCCACACAGATGGAACAATCCTACGAAAACCCAACAGCCAGGGTAGCATCTAATGTTCATTGTGTACCTCTAGAGGAAGATGATGAACTTGGTATTTCTTTAATTGATGTGTAGATTTCTGTTTACTGTTCTGCTATCTTTGCCTACGTAACCTGGCATTGTTTGCCTCTAGTTCTCAGTATACATGTGTCTCTATTAGCCTGGCAGAACCGTTTTTGCTTTATTCATTGCACTACTGGTATCATTTTATGTACTCCTCTGCCCTTTTGTCTGAAAAGTTATACCCCACCACATCTTTGACTAGATCTTCCGATATCAACTTGTCTATTCGCCATGGTTCGCCAAAACCTCGGAATACGACGTAGGGTATATGAATTCGAAATGTTCCCCACAACACATCCCCTGTCTGTCCCCTTTTCTTATGCGTTATCGGTTGCCATTCTATACGAAAACTCTTCTTCCCGTCACCTTTCCACCCTTCCCGACTCGCATCCCCGTCAGGCCTCCTATGTACGGCACAAATCGATGGGCATTTTTTCAGCTCCATGCCATGCACATATTGACCTTGGACCGCAGAACTATTCTTGCGCACTAGGCACCACGTGTTCGATTTTGCTCCGGATACGCAGAACGAGCTACTGCCAATTGCAACAGATGATGGATCTCCGTTCGTCGTTTCTGTGCACAACAATGCACCAAGCAAGCGCAAGAACAATGGCCTCCTAGGCCGATTTCCGCTAATCACTCCCCCTTCTTCCTCTTCCACTGCCGCTCCAGGCTTTCGTCTGTGCAGCAATGACTCCATTCGCCACGGGTGAGTTAATCCTAACAAGTCCGATACTGCTGCAAAACTGGAACATGTAATGTTCACAGCTTCAGCACCAGTTCCGCTCACTGCCTCATGAAGCCCAGGGTAAACTTTGTAATAACATCCTGCATACAACTCTGTTGTTCCCTTCAACATTTCCCGGAATACGGTTGTGCTCAATGAAGCAGGAATATGCACTGGACCACTCACAACTGTCCCACTGGTACATGCACCATCCACCTCACTATGCGGAAAATCCGTCCCGGAGTTTGACAACGTAACTCTGTTTGCCTGTTCTACAGCTTTCTCGACTGAGCGGCGCAAAAGCATCAATAGAACCGGTCCAGTGGACGTGAGTGCAGGTTCTATTGGAACTTTCCCATCGTAAACCATCCGATGATCGCCACCACTTCCAGAAAGAATAATACTTTCTAGTGTTCTCAGCCTCTTCTCCATGCCACTGTATGTGTTGGAATCAAGTACCGATTCCACTTTTCGCTTCTTCTTTTGCGGGGACATCGCTTCAGATTCACCATCCGATTCGACATGATGTTCCACTCCAGCCTCTTCGTAGTCCACAAACTCTCCGTTTCTCCTTCCCCACGGTGTTGGTGGCTGACCCCCGGACATCAACTTACTTCCCAGCACAAATTTTACGTATTCATAGGAGACGCAAGGGTAATTCCTTTCAGGAATTGCATCGTATAACAATCTGCCTTCTGCAACCACTATTTCATCATGCCTTGGCTTCACAGAATCCGAATACCGCCACTTTGACACTTCCGTTACTGCAATATCCTTTTCCTCCGTCGTCAACTTCACAATTGCAGTATCCAAATCCTGACCCTGCTGCTCCACCACTCCGGGCGTGTACACGCCATCTCCTCTGTCCACATCGATGCGGTCACCCACTGATGGTTTACCCGAGCAAATAGGATACTGCTCGGGAAGTTTCATTTCCACTACCACAGCCTTCCACCACATTGAGTCGTCCCCCACCTGGAACCATACCTCTATTTGGGTGCCGACAGACGGAAGTGCATCAACAGCTGCAGCTCGTTCACGCTCCCGACACGCTATTGCTTTTTCGCTTTGGCGCCTAATTCGCAATGATTCCCGCCTGGTCATAGTTCCTCCACCAAATAAAGATACTAGAGCCCACAATTTGCAATTCTGTTTAGGAAAAGTCTTCGTTAACTTCTTCAATACTACTCACCCATATCCGTAACGTCCAATTTTGCATTTTTACCGTATGATACGAAATCACTACAATGTTCCCCACTGCCACAAAAGTTGTCAACTACACTACTACTGCGTTTATGTTACTACTAACGCTTAAAGCCAGGGCGAAAATCACTATTCGGGTCAATCCCGTGTATAGGGGAGTGGCTTGATTACAGACTTTAGCGACTAAAATAGTAACCAAGCCGTATTATCTGTGCTAAAAATCAATGTAGATGGTTCCATTCTTTCGACCATACCCTATCTATGATAAAACAATGACCATATCGAGATAGGATAGTTAAAGCCATACACTTTGCATTTCTCCTCTTCCATATGATATCATATTCCTCATGGACATCCAAAATGTGACTTCATCTAAGTGGATATCACATGGGAACAGTCAGTACCAGTCCATCTCTCTACCGTCCTTGCACTGCTACGGCTGCCATCCATTGCACAGACTGGAGTGACCATCAAAGATCATGGTTCCAGTCCATCATGGTACTGTCATACATATGGTTCCGCCGTTCCATCATTCCAGCATAGAATTTCCAAAAATAATGGAATATGCCACCTCTGGTCACTGTCATGACCAACGCGACGTGTCTTTGTCCTTTCCAATGTTATTTTTCCGTACAGTACTGGAAAATTCCACCTGTCACGGTGCTTACACCCACTCCCACGGCGCAGTTCCATTCCATTACATTCTTTACGGTATTTCCACTACTTATCTATGGCACGGCGCCGGTAATTTCTGGGATTTTTTTGATGGTTTGCCATTCCACTAATTTCTAATGGTCCAGACCATAAAATTTACTGGTTTTTCAAAAAATTGCTTATGCTGTGAAGAGGAGACCCGGAAGGCAAGTGTAATCGGCACGCTGCTGCCTTTTTTCCTCTAGCTTAGGGAGGAGCGCACCTTTATATAAAGCTCTACTTCGCTAGTTACACCAGGACAGCTACTCACTGCCTCAGTTCTATCCTAGTTTCCTCTTCCCCACGATCTCGGGAGCTATCCTCTGATCCCGGGATGCGACCGGGGAAACTAGTCCACGTAGGGTTTGGCATAGCTTGTCCCGTCGCAGGGCATTATCTGGCCCGATCTTGCTTCCCATCTCATCTACCGCACGCAAGACAGTGTCTCCTTGTGCCGGCCCGAACCAACCTACGCTGGCGAGGTGGCTTCCGAATGCTGGGTGCAATGGCTCCTTAGCCGCTGAGAACCTCCCAAGTGTCGTCACACCGTGGGGTAGAACAATCCCCCCACGACATCGCTGTTTTAGCAGTTGCGATGTCGTAATGCAGTCGGGGGGAGTGGATGTTGTGCGCTCACATGCACTCGCTGACTACCTTTTTTTGTAGTTTTGATCCTCGCTCGGCGAGATAGGAAAGGAAATCCGAAACCATCCCCGGGACGTCCTCTTGCATAGTTTTCAGCGGCTCCCACTGGGGATCATCCTCTTCGAAACCTTTCCAGCTGGTTAGCAGCATGTATTCCCCGTTTTTCCGGGCTATGTCCAAGAAGGCATTTACGATACAATATTGTCCCTGCTGGGACCTTAGGTATTGCTCCAGAACCTCTGTGCGTTGATAGTCCGAGTTCCGGAATAGCTTGATCCTTGTTCCGTGTACCTCAGATCGCTCTCCCGATAGTAAGTCTTCGAGCTCAAAGACGTAGTCCGACAGGACCCGAGACACCCTGAAGGGTCCAAGCCATTGGACCGTAAGCTTATTACGGGCCTTCCCTTTTGGTCTTGCTCGCAGGACGAAATCACCTTCCATGAAGTTACATCCTTTCACTCCCGCCGACCGGTTTCTAGATGCAACTCTCCGCTTCTTCTCAGCGAGGCTGGCGCTCGCCACTTTTTTGTGTATCCGTTCTAGAGCTTCTTTGGTGGATCTCAAGTACTGTACCTGTCGAAGCCTTACTTCGTCGATAGAGAGCACCTCTACTTTCCCATTTCTCTTGACCTTTATCTCAGTCATTGGGGTAGAAGGCTGCGTGGCCAGAAAAACCTCTGAAGGGCAACGGTTGTCTAGCCGCTTAAGCGGCGTGGTGTTCAGAGCAGATTGGACAAGAGGCAAGATATTCGGCCAAAACGACTCTGGCAAACTGATCTCCGATAGGAGAGCTCTAGTGCAACGAATCAATTCCCTACATACTACCTCAATGGTCCCATTGGACCAGGGGCTGTATGGTAGAGTAAAATGGTGGTTGCTCCTAAGCCTTTTTCTCAGCGTCTTCATTATTTCGTTCTTAAAGTGGGTCCCCTGGTCGGAAACCCAGCACGGAACCACAGAGAATGTGCAGAACCAGTCGATCAGAGCGTCTGCCGCAGTGTCTGCATCTGCGTCTTCGCAGGCGTAGAGTCTAACATACGAACTCATCCCATCCTTCAATATCAGCGTGTACCTCTTTCCGTCACTTGCCTTTCCCATGTAACAAAAATCGAAGTGAAGTATCTCGTTGGGTTTCGAAGCGTGCAGGCTGTGTCCTAACGGACGGGGGACGCGGTCCCTCGAGTCTGTTGCCAGGCAGTGGATACAAGAATTACAGAACGTCGAAACGTCCTTCTCCATACCAATCCATGTGAAGTGCTCACTCAACTTTCTCAGCGTAGTAGTCTTTCCGCGATGTCCCGACAACTCAGCGTGGGCAGCAATCAATATTCGCAATTTCAGGGGGTCGTCATCGCTTGGTACCCAGATGACCCCTGAGTTATTCCGGATACAACCTTCGACCGGGGTGAAGTTCGCAGGGGGCGACTCTGTAGCTTTCTTCTGACTCCGGCCGACCTCCTCCATTCTCGGCCAGTCAAAATCTTCGTTAGTAGACATATCGATCGGAGCATACATAAGGGAAGCTATTTACACAGACCTCGCCTTGGACCATGGCTTTACTGCCCACCGAGTCAACATGTCTGCCCAAACATTTTGGTCTCCCGGTAGATACTCAATTACATATCGGTATGCGCTCATCTTGATAGCCCACCTAATCAACTTGTGCGCAACCTGCTTGCGGATTCCCGGGTTTTTTCCGAACGGGTCAAAAATGTATTGCAGATTTGAGTGATCAGTAAAGATGGAAACGTCGCTAGTGGCAATGAGGTGATCGAGTCTACTCATAGACTCGACCACCGCGAAGGCTTCCTTTTCCACTATACTCCAGTTATTCGCGTGGCCCGTGAACGCCCCCGAGAGGAAAGCCAGTGGCTCATGTTCCTGATTGGTCACTGCTCTCGACATCTGTTCAGCAGGTACCTGCGACAGCATGGAGGCCCAATGACTTTCGCTTGCGTCGGTGAATAGACAGCGGACCCATCCCCTCTTGGGATGTGCGAGTTTGGTTGACTGAGCTATTGTATTTTTGAGTAGCTCGAAAGAGTCTGTGTGTGTGGGCCCCCATTGCTCAGTCAACGAAACATTCTTGATTGCCCGTCGCGTTCGCTTTCCTGCTTTCGCGTAGCACTTCTCCAGGAGGTTGTGCAGGGGTTGCATGATCCGAGCGAACTCCGGGATGCATGCTCGCATCCAATTTACCGCGCATACAAATTGTTGTAGATCTCCTGCATTTTCTGGGGTGTGCATGTTGGTCAGAGCTTCCATCCGGGCTGGATCATAACGGACACCTTCCGCATCTATGATCCGCCCGCAGAAACGTGCTGACGTTTTGTACAACTCAACCTTTCCCGCATGCAGCTTGAGGTTGTACTCTTTGCAAATTTCGAAGAAACGTTCCAGCCCGGCTATCAATTCTTCTTCGGTTCTTGCGTGCATTAAAAAATCGTCCAGCCATTGCAACAGCATTTCAGAGAGGCCTGAAAACACCCTCGAGGTTGTCGACTGGAAATGATTAGCAGCATCGGTAGAGCCTTGTAATATTCGAGTAGGTGTGTATACTCCTAGGGGAGTCTGGATAGACATTACTTCTCTCGAGTCTGGGGCTAAGGGTATTTGCCAGTACGCATGGCACATATCGAGTTTCGCAAAACACTTACTTCCGGCTACAGAATTGATGATGCCCTCCAGGTCTGGCATGGCTGATGCGATAGGAATGGTCACGCGGTTCGGGCTGCGTAAGTCCACAGTGAAACGGAGCTTTTCACCTCCGGGCTTTGGAACCGCGAGCGCCGGACTAGCCCATCTTGCAGTTGGGTTTGGGAAAACAGCCCCAACTTCTGCGAGCCTCTGAATGGTGTTCGCGAGGAATTCGCGTCTGTCAGGTGCATACCTTCTCTGAGTGCATCGTATCGGTCTGGCCGCTTTCTGTATGCGAATGCGGAGTGGCTCTAGCTTTGCCGGGGGATCCGGACCTAATTTGATCCGAAATATGTCTCGAAAATTTCGAAGTATTTCCGACAGTCTCGCTTGACCTGTATCTGAAAGGCCTTCTCTCTTTGCTACCTCCAGCGCAGTATCCAGAGCTGTTCGTATTTCCTCCTCTCTGTCTATACCCATGTTCGCGCTCGCTGTCGGCAAAGGTGCGATCGGATCGCATTCGGATTCATCGAACCATAGACCTTTGTATCCCCTCAGACTGCCAGTACGGATTGTTTCGGCCTTTCTGGGGAAATGAAATTCCATTGCATGCGCAATGTTCATGTTGTCAATATCTGCTCGTACGCGTTCCAGATGCTGGTCCAAATCAAACCCGATGCACTTGAGAAGCGGTCGTCCCAAGATTACCTCATCCATGTCCTGGTCTGTCACCAGGAAATCCACGTTGCGTAGGCGTAAAGGTCCACAAGGGAGCCGTACCCTCACAAGGCTAACCCGGAGTATTTTGGATGCTGTTAGAGGTACTGATAGCGGTGTATTCACTGCCATAGATAGCTTGGCCCGACTCTTCAATGGCGTTATTCTATTCGCAGCCCCCTTTGAGTTTAAAGCGTCAAAAACCCGCCTGGGAAGCGCGTTGACGTCTGAACCACTATCGCCGAGAGCAGTTTCTTCGCACAATTCTTCTAAGGTGATTGCATACCGAGAGTTTCCCGTCCCGACACTGGGCGTTGCTATGCGGCTCACCTTAACCTTTTTTCGCTTTCTATACTCGTTCAATAGTCGTCGCTTGTGATCGGGCTCGGTGTTTTCGCAGCTCATTACAGGGTGTATCTGCTCGCATGCAGCGTTGAGACACTTTTCTTTCCATGAGGACTGACGAGGGCGCCTTTTGCCCAATATTGCCTGCGAGGCTTGTTTTTCCGGGGGAGGTGAAGATCCATCTGTATCTCTGGAGCCTCCACGCCGTCTGGCACGACTGGAGACCTTCAAGGGACGAGTATGGTTTGCGGAGGCAGGGTGAGGCCTGCCCGCCTTCAAAGCATATCTAGCGAAGTCTTTCGCTGTCCTCTGTACTTCGTCCATAAAAAACGTGAAATCTCCTTTCCTTGCCTCGGACCAATATTCGTATGCTCCCTGCAGTTCTTCCCGAAAACTACTGGGCTGTAGTTTTGGGAATATTTGCGATATCAAGGTTCTCGTAGAATCAGTAACGACATGACTAACTCCGTTATGACGAAGCTCGGTCATTATGTCTGCAAAAAACTGCATGAAGGATCCCTGGGGGTCCGACCAGTCCAGCTGCAGCTGTACCTTAGTGATCGCATTCTTAACTTGTCCAGGAATATCGTCGACCGAGCAGCGGGCACGAGCCTTCACCCAATCTTTCACATGTACATCAGTGACTTTTTCGATTTCGGTAATATTCCCAAATGCCCTCATCATTATCATCGACAGGAGCAACTCGGGAGCCAGACAGGCCTTGTAACCTGTTGGGTGTATAGGATTATACCGCCCGCCTCCTTGGTTTACCTCCGCCACATGTCGCAGGTAGGCTTCATAGGCCATGTCAAATTGAATTACTTCTTCGCTTCGCATCCCCTTGAGCTGCGGAGGTGATACCGTAGCTATGTTCATCGTGATGCTCGACGGAGTAAAATGGTAGGAGTGCAGAGCACGTACCGCGTTCTTTGAAGGTGCAGTTTACTCTTTAAAGAAAGCGCTTTGTTCTCACTTACACCTTTCTCCGCCCGCGATACTTGTCCACACTGAAGAGGAGACCCGGAAGGCAAGTGTAATCGGCACGCTGCTGCCTTTTTTCCTCTAGCTTAGGGAGGAGCGCACCTTTATATAAAGCTCTACTTCGCTAGTTACACCAGGACAGCTACTCACTGCCTCAGTTCTATCCTAGTTTCCTCTTCCCCACGATCTCGGGAGCTATCCTCTGATCCCGGGATGCGACCGGGGAAACTAGTCCACGTAGGGTTTGGCATAGCTTGTCCCGTCGCAGGGCATTATCTGGCCCGATCTTGCTTCCCATCTCATCTACCGCACGCAAGACAGTGTCTCCTTGTGCCGGCCCGAACCAACCTACGCTGGCGAGGTGGCTTCCGAATGCTGGGTGCAATGGCTCCTTAGCCGCTGAGAACCTCCCAAGTGTCGTCACACCGTGGGGTAGAACAGGAGGGTAGACTGATTCACGAGGAGCACCTGGCACGGTGAGGGTGCGTGAATGTGCACGAGGAGATGAACGTGAACAGGACATGATGAAGTTGAAGAGTTTCATTTCGGTTACCAGCTGTCTTGAATTGGCGGGGGTGGTACCAGAGAGTGAATCATGTCTGAGTGGGTCTTTTATGCTGGGGATGGGACGGGGGAGAAGATTACATTGGCACACTACTTCACTATTGGTGCGAACACGACACTTGTTAGGCACATGGGCATGTACTGAATGATTTATCGAATGCTGTTTCTCTTAGCAGAAGCTCAATTTTCGAATAAATGTACTGTACATTTTGAAGTCGGCAGGTCATACAGCAGATGCTTGTGTAGTGTTGGATGAATACCTTTATGCTCGTATAACCGCAAAGTCACACCGGACATGTGGTTCATTGGTTTTACATGTAGTGAGGGGGGCCCACTCTCTGTGCGCTGCGGGAAGGCAGTCTTGCTCGCCTCATTGAGATTTTCGATATCCAATGAAATTGCTCAATTCTTGCGTTGACCAATAGCGTATGTACGCATCACTTGCATTACGTTACCGAGCTTCGCAGAAGTTGAGAGTTGACGGAGACGTAGACGTGGACGATGACCATGCAGAAGTTATGCCAGTTTCCCAACCAGAGTTTGTAACGACAACAAGAGCGACAAATCTGTCCGCGTCAAAGATTGTACAGTTGTACTGCATCCTACTGTCGGGAAGTCGTGCCTGCTGCAGAATAATGTAATACACGGTCCCTGCATTACAGAGAAAAGATTCAACATCACCTTGCAGAAAAACACACCTCTGGAAGCGTCATGTTGTGCCTCCATCACACATGGCATTATGAGCGAGTGTGAACTGATGGTTCCTATGACAGACCAATTTCACAAGTCCAATTTGAGCTATTTATTCTCATCAGACAGATAACTTTTGGTCAGTGTACACGCATGCCGCCACGCCTTTGCCCTTTCCAACCAGACAAGGGACAACCTTTCGGCAGGCTGTCCTCAGCAACATGGACAGCGCCGCCCGAAGCGCACAAGGCCAATGAGAAAGCCCAATCGTACGTGGAATGGGAACTGCCAGGCTGAACACAGAATACGATGACAACCTCCGTCACCTCGAGCTCTCACCCTAGGCATATTATTCAAGTTAGCACCGAGCTTCTACCGACAACAGTACCTCACAATCTTTCTTTACGCAATCCTGCAAACGTCCCTGACTGTTCCACAATTTTCTCAAAATCGACTACATCTTGCAGACTGAAACTGAGCAAGCAATTCCAATTTCATTTGCCCCGTTCAAAACCCAGGCGACTTGCTTCATCGTATCTGACACATAGACTGGTGCGACGCGTATGACGCTGAAGTTCACGCATGCAGTGTTAGCGTCCTCAGTCCCACAATTTGGCGGTACTAAAAATACTTCAATGCCGTTTCATCTCATCCTCTCTTCTTCCCCCTCACCAATTCGTCGATAATTCAATTGAAGTTCATTCATTCAATCTGAATTGCAAACTCACAGCACAATACTCTGTCCTACCAAGAAAGCATCGCGTCCCGGAGCAATACATCTCGCCAATCAATGTGTCATCATACCATTCCTGAGATGAGAAGTATCCGAACTCGTCCTGTAACAAACAGCTTACTGATGGGTTTCAAAAGTGCCCATAAGACGACAGCATATACGGGCCAAACAATGTCCAGAAGTTCTGTGATACCATTCTCACAGAACCATGGTGCATCATCTGAACTGTCCCAAATATCTTCCTCCAAATCCACCAGCGCCCACATCGACACCTAACCACACTCGGCTGCATGGACAGGCGCGTGAAAGTCTTCGGTCACTTCAATGCTGACAAATCAATTACACCGATACAGGGTACCAATTTGTGGAAATCATGCACGAAAACCCAGCCGGCGATGTGATTGTCGCAGATACATATGGATATGCCTTTATGATTGTGTGAAGCGTCAACGAAAACTGCCTGTTCCATGCTTCACGAGAGTCGCAACGTCGCTTGATTTGTCATCCTCATCGACAGTATCGTGCGGAACGTCTATCAGTCGGCATCACGACGTTGGTCAGCACAGTATAGCCGGCATTCCTGTGACAGGAGCCCCAGCACGGCAACCAATTTCTGTCGCAACCTCACCCATTGGTCTGGTAAGCTGGACTGGCATGGCAGCAGGTTTGCACGCTGGACAAAACCGTCCACGTTGAACTCATCTAAATTCAGATTAACATCCTCTCCACTTTCCGCTAGTCGACCCAGAACTTCGGGTACCGAAATCACAATAGTAGTGCCTATAAGAACGCATGTTTAATGCAGGTTTTGCCAGTAATAACTTGGCTAAGCCAGGGGCTTGCGGCTCTTTCAGCATCGCTTTGACCATTGCATATGATGGGTGCCCCAGGGTAGCCAAACTATGTGAAAAGGTAAGCTAGGGATGGAGGGAGGGTGTCAAAAGATAGTTACGTGTGGACGATGCGGACTGTGCTGCGCTGCTGGGGAGGTCTGGAATGGAAACCTCGACCAGATGAGGCTTCCCGCCGGCGGAGCTCGATGGCTGCGGCAGACTCGCGCCAACATAGATCAGTATCTTTTCCCATCTGAGCAGTTCTGGTGGTACATACTGTACAGGAACACTTCTGCACCCGCCAAAAATTTCGTTTCTTAGCTGACGTTTCGAAGTTAAAATACTTTCTGCGTGCCTTGAAAACCTATTCCCTTTATGAGGCACGCAAATAGAGCCAAGCCGATCCTTGACTTACAGGTCGAGAGATCGTGGGCCAGGATCTCTGGGTCTGGATATCAGGATTTGCGTGGGACTGCGAGATGTCCTGTCGCTAAATTTCGTTGTATCCTTTCCTATGGTATAATTTAATTGCTCGGGTTGCATTGTAATTTAGAAATTGCAATATTTTACGAGATACGACGCTCACTCGTATCTCGTCATAACGACACAACTCAAGTCTGAGGCAACGCCTTAGTCTCGGTGCCATTGCTCACTCCGAACGAAACGCCAGCGTGGCGACCCTTGGCTAGTGCTGCATCGCCCCTTTGGTACGCAAGGTATGTGTTGCCATCTAGCACTGCTGGTTGATGGATCTGCACACGGTGCGTTGAGCACAGTACATGTGTGGCAATTATTATCTCCTCCAGGTCGCTTATGGTAAGCGGGAACGTAGACAAACATGCTGTCCGGTCGGCACACTTCCATCCACGGCCTGGCAGCGATCTTAATTGTCTCTTCCTGCGTGCTAGGTACGATCCCATTAGAGCGTTCTACTTTTTCCCTTTCCCCCTATGATTTCACCGCCATTCCGTCCTGGAAGCTACACTACTTTAGCTATCTTTACCTCCCTTGAAATAAAAAAGGTCAGAGCTCTAGCGGCATTCAATTCCTGCCCTACGGTTACTCAAAAGTGATCACTTGAGTACATTAACAACACACTACTCCGAAAAATATCGCTGACGTGCCCGTCAACATGGGTTCTCCCATGCACACAACCGGGCAACCAATGTTTACTCCCGTGTCTCATCCTGTTCTCCGAAAATTAGGACGGAAGACTATTCATGCGTTCCTGCGTGACCGCGAAAACTACTTACTGTACATCCAGGATGCGAACGCTTCTGGAAGTGCACTAACGCCTGTTCCACTCAGGTCCTCAATCGATCGTGACCTTTTGCTCTCTCTGATTGCATTTGAAACGTTTGAAGGGATCCAAGAGTTCAATGACCTCACTGAAGATATTTTGGAAGAGTGGCTACGATCCAAAGAAGAGGTTAAGCTGGAGTCAATTTCACTGGAAGAATTGGAAACAGCCATCAAGAGTGCTGTGAAAATAAATGTGCATGAGCCAGACGCTGAGTTGCGCATTCGCGGATTATTCTCAGACTACCAAACACTCCTTCGTCACAAAAAATGGGAACGTCTCATTGACGACAAACCGAAACTATCTATTCGTCACATTTGCGAGCTTTTGAAACCGGCAGTTCTCAAGGACAGAATCATTCAGGACATTGAGCTTGGTATAAACAACATAGAAGAAAACTGGATGTCATTCTTCAAGCATGTTTTAAAACGTGCTATTGCATGTGAGGAGTACGTGCCGCTGAAAGGATCCCATAGTGGATACGAGAAAACTAAGACCACCAAGAAGCATAGTACCTTCTCGCAGTCAAGCCCAAATGCTTCCTTACATATGGAAAAAGCGGTCTGTCAGCCCGCTACACCCAGCTCTGTCCAAGTTACTCCACAGCGTTCTAGTAGAGACAAGAACGGAAAAGCGACTACAAGTACTGCTCCAAAGTGTTTGAATCCTGCGTGTGGTGAACACCATTACATAAGGTACTGCACAGTTTCTACACCACAAGAAAAGGCCAAATTTCTTAAAGAGTATCGGGACAAACGGAGCGAGGTAGGAAGACTCAATGTATTGAACAATCAGGGAGACAATTTTATAGGAGACGAATCATGGTTATGCAACAAAAAAACTGATTTGCCACCGGGGAGATACCGTGCCAAACTGGCTGACAATGTGCCCGTCATCGTGAACGGTGACTATGGCGCTGATCACGCTTCTATAAGCGATAGACATTTACAGATGTGTGCCAAAGCAGGGATATTTGTGCAAGTTCTTCCACTTGCAATTCCCATAGCTATGGGACTTGCTCTTCAGGACCAAGACGCTGATGGAGATACAAAAACTTATCTGGCAAAGAAGAAAGCGCGGATCTCAACTACACTTTACCTAGGGCAAGCACCACTTCGGCTCAGAAATGTAGAATACTTGGTTTTCGATGAACCAATGAAGGAGGTTCTTTTGTCGCGTCCGCTTCTACAATCTATTGGTTTTGATTTGGACCGTCATCTTTCTACAGTGCGTAATTCTGTGCATGACAAAGACTTCTCAAATATTGGTTTCCAGCCAGACTTCTCTGAGAACAGCAAACTTACAAAGCTTCTACTGTCTGACAAGGAGCAGCAAGATGCCAATCTGCCGCTAGATGAGGCTCCGGAGTATAGCGTCAGGGAAAAACATGACGTTTGCGCCGTGCAGACAAAGAATCCTCCAGTTACAAGCATTGATTACTCAACCACTCTCTGCAGCAGTGTAGTGCAACCCGAGAAAGAGGATCTATTCGACAAAATAGTGTCCGTAGGCACCGATGATGAACATAAAACATCAGAGTGCCTAGATTCTATGGTGCAGCATGCAATCAATAATGGATTGCCCCCAGAACACCACGACGAACTGCATGCGCTGGTCAAGGAATATGCGGATATATTTCGGACTAAGCTTGGGGCAGATCCCCCCGCGAAAGTACCGCCTATGAAGGTCATTCTAAAACCCGGTGCGGTACCTATTCGTGTACGGCAGCGCCGTTATTCTCCTCTACAAACCACGTTCCTCCGCCAGAAAATTGATGAGTTGCTTAGTTTGGGATTGATATACCCCAACAACACTAGTCAATGGGCAAGTGCACCGCTTGTTGTGCCGAAGTCTGGCACTGAGAAATTCCGTTTTACAGTGGATCTTCGTCCAGTTAACGAACAGACAGTTCCTCATGTATGGCCAATGCCAGATCTAGAAGCTGCAACATCCAAACTATCTGAGGACGTATGCTTTGCTACTCTTGATCTATGTCAGGGATATTGGCAGTTACCATTGGACGTGACGTCCCAGGAGTGCCAAAGCTTTATAACAGAAGATGGTGTGTTCACTCCGACCAGAGTAATGCATGGACAAACAAACGCTGTATCCTACTTGCAAAGCAATGTCCAACTTCTTTGCACTAGCATTCGCGACAGAATGTTGCAGTGGTTAGACGACATGCTATTGCATTGCCGTTCAATTGAAGAGCTTCTAATCACTCTTCGTAAGTTCTTTCAAATATGCAGGCGGAACAATTTGAAGCTACATGCACAGAAGTGCCAGTTATACTTACATACAGTACGATGGTGCGGGAGATTAATAAGCAAGGAAGGTGTACGCATGGATCCATCTCGATTGAATGGGCTACTGGAGTTGACAAAGCCCAGTACAGGGGCAGAACTGCAACAATTTGTCTGTGCAGCCACATGGATGAAGCAGACAATTCCAGAGTTTAACAAGATAATGGATGAACTAAGGATTACATTGGAAGCAGTATATGAGCAGGCGGGCAGTAGGACAAGGAAAGCAGTTTCAAAAGTATCGTTACAGTCTATATGGGGCAAAAAGCAAGACGAAGCACTCGAACAGGTCAAGAATGCATTACGCAATGCAGCCACACTTGCACATCCCGATCCTACAAAGCTCCTTTGCCTGTTCACAGATGCATCAGAACTCCATTGGGCTGGTATATTGACTCAAATACCTGCATCCGATATGGATGCACTATACGAAGATCAGAACCACGAACCGCTTGCATTTATATCCGGTTCATTTACAGGCTCAAGCACGCGGTGGTCTACAGTAGAAAAGGAGGCATATGCCATTGTGGAGTCAGTAATGAGGTTGGACTATTTACTCCTTCGACCGGAAGGATTCTATTTGTTTACGGACCATAAGAATTTGGTTTTCATGTTCAACCCATTGTCAACCAATCCCTCAATGGGTAAACATGTCCTTACTAAGGTGGAAAGATGGGCAATGCGCATGTCATCTTTCCGGTACACGATAGTACACATTCCAGGCGATGAGAACTGCTGGGCTGACCTACTCTCGAGGTGGGGTGCACCGCATTCGAGCCATGTTTCATCTAATGTCTATCGTGCGTCTTTATCATCCCTTTTTATTGCTCCTGTCGCTCCTGATCTTGATCCAGACTTCACATGGCCAGAAATAGCCGACATCATTGCTGCCCAGGCTGCTGCTATTAAGGAAGGGAAGGAGCATGTGCCTACAACACTCAAGAATGGAATATACTATCACATTTCTAATGCATTATGGATTCCAGCTGATGCGACAGAGTTGCAATTGCGCATTTGCATTATTGCTCATTGTGGAAGCGGCGGTCATCGTGGGGAAAACACAACGTATAATCACATCAAAGAATATTTTCATTGGAAAGGATTGAAGCAAGATGTGAGTGCCTTCTGCAAGAGTTGTTTGCATTGCATATCCACTACTGGAGGAAATCGTGTGCCTCGTCCCATGGGCCACGCTCTTCACTCCGACAAGCCGAATGAGGTCATCCACTTTGACTACCTATATATGGGTCCAAGCATTTCTGGTGAGATATACTTATTAATTATCAAAGATGACGCCTCTTCATTCGTCTGGCTCGAGCCATCCTCGGCGGCAGACACAAATACTACTGTCGAAACATTGCATAAGTGGTTTTCATTATTCGGAATCGCCCCTAACTGGATTTCCGATCGTGGATCACACTTCAAAAATGCGTTGATGGACGGCCTAAACCGTGCAATGCATACGCGTCACCATTTTACAACTGCCTACTGTCCACAATCTAATGGAACAGTAGAGAGTGTATGCAAGCAAGTACTTCGTGCAACCCGATCATTACTTTCCGAATTCCGTTTATCTGAAAAAGAATGGCCGAAGGTATCAAAGGTGGTACAAAGCGTGCTGAATCATTCTAAGCGTGAAAGTATGGGAGGAAACGCTCCTATCACTGTCTTTACTGGGATTACTCCGTCTCACCCTTTGTTATCCGTTGTTCCAAAGGAAACACCTGTTCAGAAGAGTCTCGAATTCATCCGTGCTCAAAAGCTTATTGGTATCGAGCGTCTCATAAGAGCAATTGATGAGATGCATAGAGATGTATCAGCGCGCAAAACAAAAAGCAGACAGGCGGCCGTTGATGCTCACAACCGGAAAACGCATGTATTACCAATCAATTTTGAGATTGGCGACTACGTTTTAGTTGCTCAACGCCAAATCAATGATGGTCATAAGCTTAGAGTTAAATGGCGCGGTCCAAGAAGGGTTACAAGGGCAGAATCTGATTACGTGTATGAATTGGAAGATCTCATCACTGGCTCACATGCACTTGTGCATGCAAACCGACTCAAATTCTATTCTGATTCAAGTCTAAACGTCAGTGAAACACTCTTGGATACAATCGCCCACAACAATCCTCACTTTAATACCGTGGAGGAGCTTCAGGATCTACGTTACAATGATGACTATGGCCGATACGAGGTGAAAACAAAATGGAAAGGATTCGATTATGAAGATCCAACTTGGGAACCATTAGAAGTACTGCGTGAAGATATTCCTGAGATGATTTCCGCCTTCCTGAGTCAATTTTACGACCAGCGTTTGGCCAAAGAAGCAGCATCCTTCTAACGTTCGCCATTAAGAGAGAGGACTGCTGCATCGCCCCTTTGGTACGCAAGGTATGTGTTGCCATCTAGCACTGCTGGTTGATGGATCTGCACACGGTGCGTTGAGCACAGTACATGTGTGGCAATTATTATCTCCTCCAGGTCGCTTATGGTAAGCGGGAACGTAGACAAACATGCTGTCCGGTCGGCACACTTCCATCCACGGCCTGGCAGCGATCTTAATTGTCTCTTCCTGCGTGCTAGGTACGATCCCATTAGAGCGTTCTACTTTTTCCCTTTCCCCCTATGATTTCACCGCCATTCCGTCCTGGAAGCTACACTACTTTAGCTATCTTTACCTCCCTTGAAATAAAAAAGGTCAGAGCTCTAGCGGCATTCAATTCCTGCCCTACGGTTACTCAAAAGCTAGCGACCCTACCCTCTAAGCGATCATCCACAGTGTGCAAGGAATCTCGCGGAGCCCTTTTTGATGACATCGCTCCGTATTTCCCAAGCTTATTTGAGGAAGTCGCTCAGTTTCTGTGTAGCAGAGGATCGGTCGTCGCTGCTGAGTTAAATCCAGCTGCTCCGCAATGGTGGGTCTGCGACCCTATGCGAGATTCTGAATTTACTCGAGACATTGATTGCGAACGTCACTATTTCCAAGATCAACGCATGGTTTAGAACGTATTGGGCTGAATCGTCGCACAACTTGCCCTCTAGCAACTGGATGCCGAGAGCGATCCGATGCACAAAGTCGTGCAAACGAGCAAAGGCGGAAATATGAGCTATGAGTCCTGGACTGCGCTTTGTCATTCTATACTTGGAATGCTGCAGGAACTGATGAAGACTCACTGCAGACATGATCGGACAGTCCTGCTACTTTGACATGTTCGGGGCGACATATTCTCAACGAGGGTTGCGATTTTTTCCAGAAAAGCCAATCATATCTACTACCCTACGCGCACTACGCAACATCTGCTGATGAATCTATAACAGGTCTGTCGATAGCTGGATCGATGTGGAAATCCCGAATCTATCCCCCAATCAATTGCAAGACACCCAAGTTGTAGACGCAAAACAGTCTACAGATGCAACGAGATGACAGGAACCACGCTGTGGAAGTGTAATCGGAAATGAATTGAATCTAGATCATGCGGAACAGAAAAAGCGACGTAGCCAAGTACGAAAGCGAATTAGAGAAGTTGGAGAGTTCTGGGGCGAATCGGGACGGTCATCATAGATGCTTTGAGGAAGCTGGAAAATTGGCATGTCTGGAAAGTAGATTGGGGGAGAGACTGGCTGATGAGGTGCACCCGGAACTTCGATCCGACGTCTTTGTGGGGGTGTCATTGAACGTGGACGGGAGATGAAGACTTTGAACAATTTCATTTCGGGAGCAGGTTGTGTGCAGGTGTGAATCGGAATGGATTGTAGAACATGGTGAGCATGGTTGAGTAGTTCGTTTTATATTGTTGATAGAGTGGTAGAGTGGAATGGTTGGAGGCGATTCAGTATATGTTATCAACAAATGCATATGTATACTGTGCTGCACAATGTTCTCGCTCAGTATAGATATTCGTTTCAGTACAACGTCATATGTGGGGATGATGTGACGAATGATATTACGTGCCGAATGATATTACGTGCCACTGTCTGCGCGTGTTACGCCCGTTTCATCTACTCCGGCGGGCAGGGAGCTTACTTTATGAAAAAGTAGAATCAGCAAAAAGAGGATACGAAAGGTGGAGGCATTCTTTTGGGGGGGGGGGGGGGTGGACGTGTAGAAAATTGGAAGAATCATAACGTGATGGGATGGGAACTTCAGAAACCCCAATCCGCTCCCCTATTGGCAGCAAATCCTTTTGAATTCGTTGGCTCGTCGTGGTTCCGAGATTTATGGACGGTCAGCCGACAGAGTGTCCTATATCCTTTGCGCATCCTTGCTGGTCTGGGCCGCGAGCTGACACCGTTCCACCGTCGGGCAGATCTTTTCGATTCGACAAAATAACTCAAAAAGAGGGAAATGTAGTAAGAAAACTCACCACCAGAACATCGGTGTACCCTCGAGGGTAATTGTGAGCATGCAGATCGGCCAACACATCACTGTTGCGAAATCGCATTCCATCGTTCCATTTTCAGCAAGGGCGCCAGAGGACTGAAATCAGGGTGTCCATGTAGTTTTTGTGCGCAATATTTCTCGGTACTGGTGCATATTGAGCACCACAGGATGTTGGCCTTTCGTGGTCATCCGGTAGCTTGCGTCTGCTCCTGCCATTGGATGATTGTCGAAGAGACACCGAAAAAATTTTTTGGATTTCCTCGATGCAACGTCTGAAGTCTAATTCATCTTTCCATTCCGACCATCCCATTATGGGATAAGGTAATTGGTTGTATGGGATTCCCATACAACCAATTACCTTCCGACAGCGTTCTTTCATAGTTTTCTCCGCACTCCTGTAGCCAACCCCTGAAAATGTATCCACCGCGCATACGTGCCGACGCCCTTTTCGTTCAAATCTGGTCAGAATTCTCATCTCGGATAAACGACCAAATCGACAAACCTCCCACAGCGCCAATACTCCTCCTCCCCTCGACTATTGTGAGATCATCTATTATGTTCTGGAAATAAAATGCCCACGTTTCCCGTTTCATACAGGTGACAATATCTCAACCGATAACGCCATGGCTCTGGCAAACGTTGGTTACCGCGAGCAGTTACAGACGTATGCGGTCTAGAAGCGATTGCAGACAAACACTTCTGGCAGCAGAATTCCTGATATACAAATGCAACGGCAGACGGGTAGTCGCACTGCTGATTTTTTAGCATCATTTTCTCATCCCATCCAGAATACGCTGTCAGTTCTGCTGTCGTAACATGCTTCACAACTGACATGGAAGCGGTGAAATTATCCAGATACCGTCAGCAGCTTGCGACATTATTCACCCCAGGCGCGCGTTCTCAACGTTTCATTATATTCGGATGCTGTAGAATTCAAAAGTACATTCATCCCTTGACCGTTTCATAAAGCTGTGGGTAACAGCTTGTGAGTTTTCTGTGCAGCAGCGTTGAAAATAGAGTCTACCACAGGACAAAACGGCTGTTGTGGCTCAGAACTTGTCCTTCAATGGTCGACGTTCCAGAAGCGAAAATTCTTAACACCGGTCATGTACGCACGTATACTCAGTTTTCAGGGTTGTGTCACATGAGAATGTCTGACAAAAGCTTGCTGCAATGGATTCTTAATGTGGGGCATTGGGGTTCAGTCGTACACGAAGCTCCAAGCAACTGCAGAATTTTCTAGCGCAACAGAAGACGGCGGATGCCAGAATAGCTGTCCAATGCGTGTGCAAGCCTCAAATCATGGAAGCTTCAAAATGGGCCGCAGTGTTTGAGATATTTTGAAATGCGCCAATACTATCACGTCATTGTTCGATACACGTGCACCTCAGCTCCCAGTTGGACCGAACCTGCTGGCAAAGTGCTGTTCGATTGTGCCCTTGATCCTAATTTCTGCAAAATAATTGAAGGTTGCAATTTGAAATTAATGTATTGTAGTAGTGAAGTATCTCAGTACAGTGTTTGTGCCAACCACTAATAAACTCTTTTGGGACATTACTATCACGCTTTTCACCTATTTGGTCCATAATTCCACTCCTCAAATCCAGAAAGATGAGCACTATGATAATCGTTATATGCTGCCGAATAGTTGTTCCACCCATCCACGTCATCGCTTACCTCGACTAGACTGGTACCTTGCCTGCTACCCATGACTTTACCAGGTCTTCATACCACAGAATAGCACATAAGGTACGAGAAGTGCATGACATACCGGCCCGATTGAACGTATACACCCGGATTGTGGTGTACCTAGAATAGAGCAATGTCCCTCCTGGTGCTACTTCCTCCTTAAGACAGTGATATCGCACTACTGATTGACTGAATCCCGAATCAAATGATGCTAGTGGTATGGATTGCTCGATATCCATCTTGTCCGTGCACCTATACCCATCATTGCTCGCCTAGCTCCACCTTCCGTTTTCAGTACTGCGAGAAACAACCCAAGCTCCAGTTTTCCAATCTAACCAGACCGAACTGCCCTCATACCAAAGTTCACCCACACTGAATTCATTCCGACCATCCTTCTATATAAACCCCACTGGGATTTGACTTCAGTCTGCTCTGCACACACTCTCACTCACGCATCAACACCTCTAGCGGCACTACACATCCTCATCATCGAACGTCCCTCCACAAAAAATTTTGCATTGACCGCCTCACTGCTTCCACTACCATGGCGTTTCCTAAACCCTTTCTCGTCATTCTCCTAATCATAGAAGCACTCATCCGGACCTCCTTCGCCCAGGTTTCCTGCCCGTCTCTTGCAACCGATGTCGCTGGGGTTTGTATGTGTAACAGTGGCGCTCAACCCGTCGTGGGGTCTGCTACGATCCTTTGTGAACCATGCCCCGCAGGCACATCCAAAGCCTTAAGTGGAAACGCACCATGCACTCCGTGCACACCGGGTACATTCGCTGTCACAGGAGCCGCAACTTGTACAAACTGCCCTGCGGCGACTCCGTTTACGCCTGCTCTTCAAAGATCTGCTTCTGATTGCTTCGCCCCATGCGCTCCAGGTCAATTCTTTCGCATGGAGGATCTCACTTCGTCTCCACCCGTATCAGCTGGATGTGCTCCTTGTCCTCTGGGATCTGCTCTTGCCGCCGGTTCTGGTAACTTTCCTCCCATTTGTGCACTTTGTCCGCCAGGTTCCGCACAGCCTCTGACTGGCCAAGTAGCATGCTCACCCTGTACACCGGGAACGGCTGCAGAGACTGCTGGACAGACTGTATGTGCAACATGTGTCGCTGGAAGTATCGCAGCTGCCTCAGGTGCAACTTCCTGCACACCCTGTGGGCCTGGTACCATTTCCGGTGTAGGTGCAACATCGTGTTCAAGCTGCCCCGCGGGGACGTTCACCGCTGATTTCATGGCTTCCTCATGTACAGATTGTCTCGGAAACACATTCTCTCTTGGTGGTCTCGGAGCCTGCGAGCCATGCCCGGCAGGAACGTTCATCCTCGGTAGTTCACGCGACATGGCTTCCGATTGTACTGTTCCCATCTGTGCAGCAAGTGAGTTTGTGACAGCTACAGGTACATGTGGAACATGCCCAGTGGGATTCTTCGTGAACGATATGATGTTATGTCAGAGCTGCCCTGCTGGAATGACAGCTGCAGCAGGCGCATCTACTTCATGTACTCGCTGTCCGGATGGCATGGGAAGTACCTCGGGCGAAGCGTGCTC
Organism: Asparagopsis taxiformis; assembly: GCA_030407315.1. NCBI lineage: Eukaryota > Rhodophyta > Florideophyceae > Bonnemaisoniales > Bonnemaisoniaceae > Asparagopsis > Asparagopsis taxiformis. The sequence goes on along the minus strand of JALQPE010000443.1, from coordinate 77,816 downwards.
GCCGTGTGCCCTGCCGGTACATTTTCGAGTGCTGTCTCCAATGGAGTGTGCACACCTTGCGCAATTGGAACATTCTCTACTGGTAGCGCTACTTCATGCAACACATGTTCTGCAGGTCAGACGACGTTGGGGACCGGTTCAAACAATTCCAATCTCTGCGTTGATGAGTGCCCGGAAGGGACATTCCGTGGAGCCAATGGTATGTGTCTGCAGTGCCCTCCTGGACAGTTTTTGAACCCAGTCGACAACAACTGTGTGCTTTGTCCGGCAGGGACATTCACTTCTGTTGGAAACGCCGCCAATACCTGTACGCCGTGTCCGGCCCGCTCCAATTCTATTCCATCGAGGACAAGCTGCTCCTGTGCTCCTGGAACACAGCCTGTGTTCTTGTCTGGTTGTGTGCGATGTCCACTCAACACGTTCTCCACAGGTAACAATGCGCCGTGCGAACCGTGTGGTCCCGGACAAGTTGCACTTGTTGGTTCGGCCTCTTGTACTACATGTGAGGCAGGTACAATAGCAAATACTGATACAGCTATGTGCACAGCTTGCCCTGCAGGTACATCATCAGCTGCATCGTCTGTGATGTGTACAGATTGCCCGGCAGGTACTTTTTCAGCGAGTTCGGGTTCTGAAATGTGCACGCCTTGCAGAGCTGGAACTGCATCAGCAATTCTTGGTGCGACATCTTGTGGAAGATGTGCAGCAGGATTCTTCTCAGAAGATGGAGCTTCTACGTGTACACCGTGTGCTCTGGGCCTCTTCTCCGCTGCAGGTGCATCCAGTTGCTCTCGATGCCCAGAAGGAACTGCGCTTGCTACTGGCTCGACAACGTGTTCTCCATGCCCGGCTGGATCGTTCCAGCCTGGATCTGGGGATGTTACAGGCTGTATTACATGCCCCGTAGGACAGTTCTCGAGCTCAGAGAGGTCTTCTTCGTGCTCCACATGCCCGGCTGGTTCTGTTTCTGGCGGCGGTGCAACGTCGTGCATGGAGTGCTTCGCGGGAACATTTGCTGCTGCAGGTGCGGCGGCATGCACTACGTGCAGAGCTGGTACCTTCTCGCTTGCGGGTTCAAGCACATGTACGAGCTGTCCGCTTGGAACATTCTCGCGTGAGGGTGTGAACCGATGCTTCCCGTGTGCTGCAGGTACGTTTGCACTGTTGGGTGCGACGGAGTGTACGGAATGCCCGGCTGGATTCTCAAGTGATGCCATGTCGGCTGTATGCACACTTTGTCCGCCAGGAACTATTGCGGCACGTGCTGGATCGAATGAGTGTGTAGCATGCCCGATAGGTTCTACACCGAACGTTGCGCGTTCGATGTGCATTGGAGAGTCGGGAATGGTTCCGGTTCCCGCACCAGCGCCAATTCCAGCACCCGCACCGGTTCCGGCCCCTGTGCCAGCTCGTGTACCAGGTAGTGTTGGTGGTGGACGTGGCGGAAACTGCCCGAGGACTGTGAGGCGATGCAAGTTGCTGTCTCGCAATCGGTGTCGGATTGTGACCATCAACATTGCCTGTGGTGGTAGACGCATGAGGACGGTGAAGGTCGAGCGGGGTCGTAATTGTCGTCGCTTCTGTGAGCGTCATCGCAACAGGAGGTCAAGGAGGAATCGTAACTAGAAATGAAATTGCTCACGAACACGGTGCTCTATCTTGGAAGTCGTGAATGTTGCGAAGGACGTTTGTCGAGTTTTGATTTTGAACTGAATCTGTTGTCGGTGTAGATGTATGAATAAACTAGAAAGTCAAGATGAAAGAAGATGTTGTAGAACGTCTGTGTCGTGGGTAGTACAGCTGATCAGTGACTGTACTGGTAGAACTTTTCGTGTATCTGTGGATAAGTATGGGAAAGAAATGCGTTGACGAACATGGGATTGTCTGAAAAATGGAAAAATTGGATGAATGGAGCATACTGATTGTATGAAGAATGGGAGAAGACAACTAACGATCTAAGAGCGACGGTGTGAGGCGCGGAACGTAGGCATGCATGATGAGTCATACACTTTCGTGTTCAGTAACACCAATGAGTGGCGTTATTGGGCGATAACCTGGGAATAACCATTACCCCTCCAGTGGTGCTGGTTAGATACTCTCATTTCTCGAGATCACCAGCTTCCTATAAAATTTGAGGTTGCCGTGACTCTACCCTGTCTCGCCTCTCTGTATTACCTCCCGATTTGAGCTCACGAGACCGACGGCGTTGAGCGTTGTAGATGGACAGTCTGTCAGAAGTATGCACTGGAACAGTGAGCGTATTTTTTTTTCAGAATTTTTGGCCGGGGCTTTACAGTAAGCAGAGAGCAAAATATAACAGTCCCATCCGGTTCGAACGTTTCCCAAGGTATGCTATCGACAAACTGTTTCTATCGTGTTCCTTGTTAGACTATAAAGAATGTTGTGCCTGCGCAGACACTAGAGTTGGCATGTCGCCTGGTTATATGAATATCCCAACATTCCTTGTGAGGAGAATGCATCATGACCTAGACAAATGACTGGTTTTATTTTGAAATAAACTTATAAAATGCAATTTATTCAAGATACTTTCATCCATCGACCATCCTATCACATGGAACCACTTGCTCAACATCAAAGTCCCATACGAACAGCTGTCGCTAGCGCAGCTTCTTCAGCCCTTGTCTCGTACCGAGCTGCAAACACTGTATACTCCAATCCATCAGTCTTCGATGCCACACGCATGCCCTTCTTGTACCGAGGACTGTTCACCTCCATAATTCGTTCTTCACATCCGGCGTCCTCGCAATAGTTCTTCATCATCATTGTAGATCCTTTGAAATGTATAATGTGTCCCGGAGTAGCACAGCTTCCAAATTTGTCACACAGCACTCTGCTGACAGCATGTTGCTTATACACGAGTTGATAGGTCTGCAAGTGAGAAAGTGCTTTCGCGTCGATACAGACTAGTTCAGTTGGGACGGGTGTCGGTCTCATGACCGGTGGTGAGGTTGAAGGTGTGGTTATAGGGCTTGTAGGGCTACCTTCGTTTGTTTGACATTCAACCGGGGGAAATCCAAGTACAGATGATACACATCCAATGGTATCGCCTCCAACAGTTGAGCACGAATCTCCAGGAAGACAATCGGGTTCCTCACATGAACAGAGCAAGTCACTCGCATCATCAGGGAGACACCCGCAACCAGATTCTCCATTGCAAGTTGTTACATTAGCCTCCTCATCAATAAAAGCACAAAAGTGAGTTTGAGCACATTCAGAGGATGTTCTGCACGGTTCCAAAGAGGCTCCGGAGCCGCCAGACCCGTCTTCCATTGATGGTAAATCATCAGTGTCTGTGCGACAGTCAATAGGAGTGGGACGAAGAGCAAGTGAAACACACAAACTATCAGTGCGTACTGTCGTACACACTTCTCCAGTCAAACACTCAGGCTCTTCACATGAACAGGCGAAATCTTCCGAGAAGTCAGGCAGGCACACACAGCTAGACTGTCCATCACAATACGAGGTGCTGTCAGTAGTATCAAAAGCACAAAAGTGACTTTCAGCACAATCAGAGGACGACATGCACGGCTCGAAGGTAAGTCCAGATCCATTCTCCGACGGAGGAGAATTAGTTCCGGGGGGACATTCAAATGCAGGCATATCAAGAGCTGATGAAACACATGCGAAATTTCCATCTGGATCTGCAAAACAGATTTCTCCAGGGAGACACTCAGGGTATTTACATGAGCATCGGAAGTCGTCAAAACTTTTTGTGAAACAAACACAGTCAGATTGTCCATCACATGGTACCCGTACATTGCTCTCATCAGTAGTGCCGCAGAAGTGAGTTTCAGCACAATCCGACGATGTACTACATGACTCGAAACCAAGCCCACCAGAACTCTGTCTTTGATGCATTGGAATATTATCCGCTTTCACTTGCCTATTCAATCGCTCATATTCACGAATTAGCAATGGACCTGAGACCTCTTTCTTCAGTTTGGCTGAAATTTTCGAACTGAGACTGGAGCCGTGTTTCATACGCAATATTTTCCTTGAAGAAGGCGGTCTTGCTTTTGTATTGAGCTTGGGATACTTGACATTGGCCTTGCGAGATTGTGGATTTTGTGGCAAGACTTCTCTGATGAGATATAGAAGGTTTTTTTGGCGAAGAACGGGTGGGTGATGGAGGGATGTTTTGGTGTAGAGGCGTTTGGGAATTTCACTGCGATCAGCGTACGTGTTCGGAGTTGTGGCACATGATGCCGGAGAAAAGAGGCAAAGGAAGAATGCCAGAATAGTGGTGAAAAATGGAAAATGGTTGCGCATCCTTTCGGGGGAAGGAAACGTAGATAAGAACTGGAGGGAGTAGATGGTATCTGATGGGAAGCAGTGCTTCTGCTATGAAGGTTTGCGTCGATGAGTTATAACATAAAACCCGCGCGGAATACACCGCGAGACAGGGGAGTTTCCAGATTCAGATAATGATGCAACAATGTACAGGAAGGATATCCCCAGAAAATAAGTGTGAACGTATGTCAACATGTTCGGCTAAGGGCGTGGAACAGGTGGCGTTATAAATGTGGGTGCAATATTCATTCAACAATGACGACAGGAAGCAGTGCCAAGCAGCCAAATTTCAATTTGTAATCCTATCCGCAACGGAGATGTTGCCGTTGTTCAATCACACGAGCATTTCTTACGTTTTGAAATGAGGCGTCAAAGGAGTACGGCAGATTATGTATGGAAGTGCTTTGCTGCCGTCTAATCATGTCTGACGGTTTAAGAAATCGAAGGGAATGGGTGCAGCTGTATTCTAGTGCATCTTTGGGGCCATAGCACCCTTGGGCGGTGCGGTATGGACAGCAGGGAGGGTTGAGTGTTTTTTTTGGAATTGTGAGATACGGCCATGTTGGGATACAGTGGTCTTTGTGCAAAACGGGAGGCGAATTATGGGTGGGTGATGTGTTGTACCTGAATAAAAACTGAAATGATGTGTTTCCAGTTTGAACCTCACGCAACATTTGATTGACTTTACAGAACTGCTCAGAAACTAAATTATATGGATGTGATAGTTATGCGGGTGAAGAGCACGGTGCTACTGCGACGACATGAATGAAAGCTAATGATTCAAATACGTGTGGGATGCTGCGGGGAATCATATCCAACGATTGCTTCGTGCTTTCATATTGAGGAAGCTTCCACGACGCTGTTTACATGGTTCATGGCAACAATAACCTCGTGCTGCCGGTGCATGCTCAAACTCTGCTATGACACGCTTCCGAGCGAGGAGCAGGAAAAGAAAGGACGCAGGGGGGAGATTTTGTTACCAGGCTGCCTCACGTCACGGCGCGAAAATCGCGAGATGGAAGACATGTGCTCCACAGCTACGCGGAGCCTTTCATGCACCGTGTCTGGATGCAAACGTAAGAGTAATGACACGTGGTCCCGGCTGAAATGTCGACCTATGTATGGATCCCGACTTGGGACAGCTGTTGTACGTGGCACGGCGAACAAAGCTGACGAGTACAGTATTGCGCGAGGAATGAATTAACGGACATCTCCGACCGAGTCTCTTCTTCCGCACGTCTGCATGCAATGAACAGAGTGGCGACAGCTTGTCTTTATGACTCGCCAGCGTTTCTGGAGAGCGAACGTACCATCATGGGTTTGATACGAAGACTTGGTCGAAATATTAGAGAATTTCTGGAGAATGCGAATGGAAAATTATGAGACTTTCATGACTGTACGGATTTCTTTCATGACTCAGCGGCGGGCTCCATTGCACATATCCTGTTTGGCGCGACCAATCCGTGGTCTGAGCGACTCGTCCGAAGTGCATTCTTACAGAACGGTTGGAGCCGTTTTTTCGAGTTGGGATTCGGATCAGATCAGGAGTTACATTGTCCCATCAGCTCGACTGGAGAGAAACAAGCAGTCACAGCGTTGATGAAACAGCAACTGTCGCGGACGATACGTTAGACCGCAGAAATCGGTACTGCTGCGAAACCGTATACTTCAACAAAAAAATGGATTTTTTTGGGTTTTGCATCACTGCCGACAGCAGAGTGAAAACGTTCGAACCTGGTGCTTACAATATATGGGTTCTGTGAACTTCCGACACACAATTAGAAATGGGTTTTCCATTCGCGAACAATATCCACATGGTGCACCGGCTTCGCGGGAACGCATCCCATCCGACACAATCTACCAGCGCCTGTTCGATATTCGATGCTAATGTAGGTTTAGAACCACGGTGGTCGCTACACTACCGCTGACGTGAACTGTACTCGACCAGCTGAGCGCACTCGCGACCTCTCTTCAACTCGAGTGTGTCTGTAGGGAGGGTGTCAGTACCCACATATGTTGGAATTCCATTGGTAGAGTGGGCGATCTCCGTGAGCCAATTTGGAAACCTCCAGCAATGCACAGAAATGAATCAATTCTATTGATCCCCGATCGAACCAATATTTCGACAGCTGTCCAAACACTGCTCGACAGCAGCCAAATAGCGCACCACCAACCTCTGCACTATTGTTTATGCATGTTAGACTATAAAGAATGTTGTGCCTGCGCAGACACTAGAGTTGGCATGTCGCCTGGTTATATGGATATCCCAACGGAGCGGAGCCGATTGGCCAGGGAGGAGATGAGGGATATGAATATCCCAACACGCCCCCGCTCCCTGGGCAAGCGGTGAAGCGGTAGGAGGCGTAGTAGCCTGAGGCGTTGGAGCCTGTCTTGAATAGATAAGAGTCTTGTTGTTGACTTGTCGTAGCGGGATTTGTCGTCGCTGTGAATTGATTGGCGGTAGTTGCGTCGCCGTGTTGAATAAATTATGATGCAGCGGTGCTTGTGAGAATCGAACTCACGCAGTCCGGTTAGCGGTAACGGCCCATAACCTGTTAGACTATAAAGAATGTTGTGCCTGCGCAGACACTAGAGTTGGCATGTCGCCTGGTTATATGAATATCCCAACAATGCAACGATCCGTTTGGTTTCAACTGTCATGGCATCCCAGACGCTTGCATCACCATTCCGCTATCGCCATGCAAACGGCGCACCAAATTTTACATGATCGAATCTCAATCGCTTAACAATTTCCATCGCCAAACAACGACCGTCTTCATTGCGCGCCAACAATATTCTGCTCGCGTGCGATTTGAAACTCCAACCAGTCTTCCGACAAGGCGCGTATGAACTGGTCGCCGATTGTTTATTGTGTGCGACTGATCCGTTTGACGTAGTGGCACATAATCACTTCAACTCCCAATCGCACTCTCCGCCAGCATGCGGATCTCGCAATCTCGATCAACGCGCAGACCGCTCTCCATGTCAATCCGCCTTCAGCGCCGTGCATCCGCCATATTCCGACAAAGTCCGCGCTACTTTCCAACCCTGCGTCATCCCGAATGAACATCCATCCTCCACCAACACCCCAATAACCCCATCACCGCCAATTGTCTTTGGCAAGCAGCCCATACGCTTCGCGTGGCATGTCTCCTCTGCCTCATTTTTGCCGCCTCATATCTAACTGTTGATTGTTTCACGCGTCTGACGTATTTATGCGCCCAGTCTAGCAATGGGCATCGCGTCGAGTGCAAATGGATTTGACCGAGTTGGGTCGACGCTTGCACCCGCTGTCTACGAAGATTTCTGCTGTAGACTGTGCGTTGCGTTTCGTAACACATCGCTGATCCCGGCTGAGTCACGTAGCGGAGTGCTCAACAGCGTCCTCCGGACAAGGGATGACTTCCCGCCATTGACCTACACGTATCATGATACGTGAACAATCTCCACATATAAAATATGATGGATGACACCCAGCTACTTGTTATATCTTATTAGGCTATGTAATGATTGGGTAGCGCTGCTACCCACGTTGTGGACGTTCACTGGACTCGCTGCAGCACAGCAGCTAGCTATACTACCCTATTATGGCCGAATACAGCTATGCCACTGCATAGCAAGGGATTCTCTGGGTTGCACTACCCAGAAGGCGGCAATTACGGTCAGTATTGCCCACTCAAGTAGTATTAAAGGCATCCTCTCCTCAGTAGACAACAGAGGCAGAGCGACATTGCCGATCTTCCTAGCCTTCCCATTCCTCTCCAGCCCAGCTAGAAAACTTGCAAGAGTCTACAGTAATTACTGTCGCGACAGACCATTGCAGGAATTCTTGACCTGGACACAACAAATCATGCCACCAAAGAACCGCAAGAACGCCGAAACACGCGTACCACAGACAATAGTGGAAACGCTGGAAGCTCCACGCTTAACTGGAATATCGACTGAGCATTTCGTTACTTTCAGACAGAAACGCCTCGTGTACGAACGACGTGTACGAGAGAAAAGTCAGGAACAGGGTGTAGCAATCCCAGCTACTTCTTATTTCAATTCTATCGAAAAGTCGGTTCTGGGCATCTTCGTCACTGCTCAATGGGTACCGGTGGAATCTGTTGATGATATTACCGAAGAGCATCTCCAACGCTGTGTCGCGGAAAGAGCCGAAATACGCCCGGAAGACTATGACTTGGCCCAAATAGAACGAGGAATTTCCAGTATCACTATGGATGGATCTGAGAGATCGCTCGAAATTCAGGTTTGGGACTTGGGGCTGCGTTACTCTAAGAAGCTGGAATCGCTAAGATATTCTACATTCATATCAACGCAACCAGAGCTAGCAATTGGGCACATTATGCGGCGTATCTCACACCCAAGGCTTCACAATCGCATGACACTTACTTTCAAATTGCGCAAAGAGGCGTTCAAAAGGGACTATGAACTTTTCCTTCGCGAGACTGCGAAAGAAGCTGCAGCCATCGATCGACACGATGCAGCTAACAGATCAACAACTGAAAAGTACGATTCAGATACAGAAATCACTACTGTATTGCCAGCCTCTCACTTCCGATCAACGAAGCAAAGACGCCCTATTAACCCGCACAAGTCTAGATCAAACTCGAAACGTTCGTCGGACAGAAGAATGAATGAAGCTGTCGAAGTGGCGGATGATAGGGCTCCTGAAGCTCCTAAGAAACGAAAGGAGAAGCCGGATTGTTTAAACCCAAAATGTGATAAGAAGCACTTTCTGATGGACTGTAGTATGACCTCCGCTGAAGATAAGAAACAGTTATTGAAGAAGTACAGGGAGTCCAAAAAGAGGAGAATGTCTTCTGGACACGTGGGAATGCTGGATAACACTGATACAAACACAAGATATCATTCTTCGTTATTTACCGCTTCGTTTTGTCATGGTGCAGTCGAAGCTACTGTGCTCGCTGATCAAGGATCAGACGCTTGTATTCTGCCCCCATCTATCCTAAAAGAGATGGTGAAGGCTGATCCAGACTTGAAAGTGACAAGATTACGAAAAACTCTTTACTACGAGACCGTGGATAAATCCGCCCCGTCTCTTCGATGTAGTAAGGCGGTCAAAGCTGACGTTCTACTCCGTATTCGACACGGAACTAACCTTTCATTACGAAATGTCGAGTGGAGTGTCGGAGACAATCCTGTAAGTCATGCCATCCTTAGTAGGCATGTGCTGCAGAGCTTAGGGCTGGACAATAGAATGCTGCTGGCAGCCGCCTGCGACAGATTCAATGGAGTTTTCGACATCGAGAATAATTTGCGCTCAGGTGAAAAGGGCGAAACAGAAAATGGGACTATTTACAGTTTGCTGAAGAGCCGCGAGTTCGAGTTCGGAAGTACATTCCATTCTGCATCTACCGCTCTGGATGACAAGGCGGAAGATGCAGACATTTACATTGATCTAGGGGAAGATGAACCTTCTTCATTATCAAAAGCACTCGAAAATTTAGTGAAGGAGGCAAAAGAAAATGGAATGTCATCGGAAGTGTCAGGATGCTAACAAAAGACAGCTGTCCGACGCACCGCCGGGACGCCGGCGAGAGTGAAACAAACAAAACCTATAAAAGCAGATCACAGACTTACGCAATAAAGAGGTAAGGATTTATTCTCCTTCTGACAGGTTATGGGCTAATTCCCGCCCACTGCGACTCACGATCACCCTACACACCCTTTCTCATCTCGCGACGACCCACCCGCGACAACAATGGACTCCGCTCGCCTCCCCACACTGTCCCCCGCGAATCAACGCTTCTGGAAACGGACCCTTCAGGCCCTCGCTTCAGACCTAGGCCTCGCCCAGCACCTAGATCCCAGCACCACAGCGCCTGCCGACCCGGAAGAATTCGCCAAATTCAAATTGGAACAAGAAAAACTGAGCCTCATAATCCTATCCAGCACACCGGAATCCATCGCAACACGCCTATCAGACGACACACTCGCCTCACCACCTCACCTGCTCGCATCACAGATCCTGAACCACCTTCGAGAATCAACCTCACTACCGCACGCACTTCTAGAAGAACGTGCAAGATCTATTACCCTCACCGCAGACATGGATCTCGACACGTACCTCAGCGAACACGACGCCATGCGCATAGAGATGCGCAACGCCAATTACCCCGGCATCGATTCCGAATCCACCACGATCAAGTTCTTACTCCTGGGCCTACGTAACAACCTCGACTACCGCATAGCACACGATCTACTCACATTAGACCCCCCCCACACACATCTCCGATGTCGTCATACGCCTGCGACGCATGGAAGCGAACATAAAAAACCGCACACCAATTCCGCAGCGAACGCACACACAGGCACTACTCCCCCCGGCGTTCCCCACCCCTCGCTACCCCAGACGCAATCCGCCCACCAAATGGTGCACATACCATCGCTCGCATACACACAACACACAAGAGTGCCGAACACGCCCCAGACACCCCAACACACTTCGTCGACCACTAAAGGCAATCGACCACAAGCCGTTCGCACACAATGTCACGCACGTCGCCCCTGAACGCCTGTCTGTAGACCTGGAGTCTCTCACGGACCCCCACAATACTATCGATGTATCTGAACCGGGTAAGTCATACATACTAGACTCCGGAGCGCTCCCATCCCACGTCACATCGCCCACACCAAACATGACCCGATGCAGCCCCAACCGCTTCACCAAAACAGCCGCTAACCGCCTATACCCCATCACCCACACCGGACCCATACAGATACAAGCGAGGAACACGACGCTTCACTTACCTAATGCCGTATGCTCCCCTTCCATCGGCCACAACCTACTTGCCGTTCACTCAATAGCAGCCAACCACGGCAACGTTACCTTCACCCCTGAAGCGGCTTACCTCCGCCCACATGGAAGCCGAACTCAAATAAAACTTGCGGACTTCCATAACGGCCTCTACACCTTCCGCGAGGTCACTCAACCCACGTGTCACACGGCCAGAACGACCCGAAATACACCTCCCCCCTCCCCACAGCACTCAGCCACGAATTCCTCCATCAACTCACGTCAACCCATCCCGGACACCCCAGCTCAAAACACAAGGAGCAAGAAGAAAATACAATGGGATCGACCATGGCGAACAAAACCACCTCTTCCCCGTCCCAAACCCTCACCACCCACAGTAGCCGCTCCCCCAAAAACGTACCAACCTCCCCCGCCACCACCTCCACAACCAATCCTCAGCGGTATTGTGCCACCCCCAGCTCACCCCCCACCAACTAGAACACCACAAGTTACACCTCCTGCCGCACCAAGCGCACCAAAACAACAGCACACACCACACAAGCCCCGCCAAACCCTACCCCCCCTTTTCACACGCAAAATAACATCCCCCAAACTACCCAAACACAGAGCGGCAACGCACCCACCCCATCCCACACCACCCGCTCCCACCACACCGTCACCCACACCGACGACAACGTCTCACCGCGACTTACACCTACAACTGGCACACGCCAATCCCCAAACCATCCAAAAAATGTGCGAGCACCGCATGCTACCCGTACTCGCGAACAACGACGACACGGCCCAACCTAAATTCACCTGCAGTGCTTGCGCAATAGCAAAAATCCGCAAAGCCCCCCATAAACCGACCACGCACACACACCAACTTGGTCAACATATCTCTTCCGACGTCTGTGGACCACTCACACCTACATCCAGGCACGGCAACCGTTACATCCTCACATTCGTCGACACAAAATCACGACACATGACCACATACACGATTCCAGACCGCTCTCACATCCCTCAGCTCACTATACAATACTTGGAGCACGTACATAACATTCATGGAACCTACCCAAGATTCCTTCGCACAGACAACGCCAAAGAGTACCTCGCTCAGGCCCTCACAAGTGCACTCCACGAACGCGGAATCACTCACATCAAAACCGTCCCTCACACGCCGGAACAAAACAGCCTCGCCGAACGAATCAACGGCACACTTCTCAACGCAGTTCGCGCAAACTTGGCTCACAGCCAGTTAGACGACACATTTTGGGACGACGCCTTGCACGATTCCACGTTCAAACGCAACATCACACTCCATTCCACCACAGGCCGCCTCCCGCATACCGATTGGTACGGAACACCACCAGACATCCAACGCCTATTCGCCTTCGGTCAAATCGGTCACGCCCCGGTTCTTTCCCCCAAAACGAAACTACAACCGCGTGCGATCACAGTCAGATACCTTCACGGCATAGACACCAATACTATAAGGGCACAAGATCTGACCACCGGCAAGGATCTACACATGTCTGCACTCAACTTCCACCCATACTACCCGGACCAAGACCCCTCCCACCGCCCATCCATGATATTCACAGCCATTACACCAACCAACCAAAGAGCAACCATACCTTCCGCAATATCAGCCCACACGCCCGCCCCAAAATCACATCGCAGCGCTCAAAAATACCCAGACGCAATAGAATGGGCGGAAGCACACGACGCTGAATTACAGAAACTCGATAACATGCAAGCCATCAAATGGACACCCCGTCACCTGATTCCACCCAACGCCAAGCCCATTCCCCTCACAATGACGTACAGGTACAAGCGAGATAACAATGACAAAATCATAGAACGGAAGGCTCGATGCGCCGTCCGTGGCGACATGATGCTCCCACACACCCACTTCGACCCGGCCACAACGGCTACATTCACGGCAGACAAAACCACAATCCGGCTGCTGCTCTGCCACGCATCTGCTCACCGCATACCCATAGAGCACTTCGACATCACGTCAGCGTACCTACACGAACCATTTTCACACAAAACCCCCGTATTCATAAAGCAGCACCCCCTCTTCGACGGCTCACTCAAACACCCAGAACCAGCAGGTACACTGGAAAGGAACCTCTATGGAACAAGGCAAGGCGGCCGCATATTTTGCGACGGCGCCCGCGATTTCCTCACTACCCACAACTTCACACAGCTAAAGTCCGACCCCTGCTGCTTCACAAAATTCACACCCACCGGATACATTTTCGTAGCAATGACAATTGACGATTTCCTGGCTTGCGCGACGCACCAACCTCTACTGGACGAACTACACCAGACGCTTTGCACAAAATACAGCGTGAAACGGCTTGGCTTTCCGTCCCGCTACCTCAACTGGCATATTACACAAACCCCGCAAGGAGTTCACATAGCCCAACCGCATATCATACGCTCCGTCGTCTCCAAAACGAATATGACCGACGCCAAACCAATAGAAAGGCTGTACTCCGATGGAATTGACTTATCCCCGCCAGGCCCGGACGAACCCCAAGACGACACAATATGCACCACTTACCGTGAAGTCATCGGCGAGCTACGATACCTGACGGACTGCACACGCCCCGAGCTCCAATTCTTCATCAACGCCCTCGCTCGCGCATCGCACAAACCGACACAGCGACACTGGAAGCATCTAAAGAGACTTATCCGCTTCCTCAAACATACCCCCTCCTTCGGCATCTCCTTCCCCTCCACACCCCACGACGATCCACTCATATCCTATGCCGACGCAGATTTTGCTAACGACAAGACCACAAGAAAATCTATCTCAGGCTCATTACACCTACTCCACGGTTCCCCCATCCACTGGGCCTCCCAACGACAATCTCTCGTTGCACTCAGCACATGCGACGCAGAATTCATATCTATATCCGATACAATCAGGCAAACGAACTGGATCGCTGGACTACTCAAAGAACTCCGCATCATCCCGCAGCAGCACGCCATCACCACATATACCGACTCACAATCGGCACTGCAAATCGCGACACAAACGGCACCAACTAAACGACGCAAATTCATAGACATACGGTACCACCACATTATCGACAACATCAACAACCAACAAATCAGGCTACTCTACAAACCAACGGACGAAATGTTAGCAGACATATTTACAAAGCCACTCTCGAACCCCGCATTCCAGCGCATATCAACATCTATACAACTCCTAAACCCTCCCGTCAACGACCAAACTAGCTCACCGCCCCTTGGCGACAGGGGGCGTGTCAGGATGCTAACAAACAAGAAGTCGCCAAGAGGCAGTGACCAAATCAGTCAGGATGCTAACAAAAGACAGCTGTCCGACGCACCGCCGGGACGCCGGCGAGAGTGAAACAAACAAAACCTATAAAAGCAGATCACAGACTTACGCAATAAAGAGGTAAGGATTTATTCTCCTTCTGACAGGAAGGGTGTAGCAGACTCACCAAATTACTGCATGAATATCGCTCCGTGTTCCGCATCCGTCTGGGATTCTCAAAACCTGCTGCTGTCGAGCCAATGCGAGTACGAATTCTGTCAGATAGCAAGCCAGTCAAAGTGAAGGCTCGTCGGTACTCACCTGAGCAACGTAAGTTTATGGAACGATACGCTGCGAAACTTGTTGAGATGGATTTTGCAACTATAATGCCCACGGCCACGTGGCAAGCAGCACCCCTCATTGTTCCAAAATCTGGCTCCAAGTCAAAATACCGAATGGCTATTGACCTCAGGCCAATAAACGCGGCCACAGTCAAAGAGGCATGGCCAATGCCCAACCTTGACGCAGAGATGCTTGATTTCGCCGGAAGCGTCTGCTTCGCCAGCCTAGATTTCGTGTCTGCCTACTGGCAGCTTCCGTTGCATCCTGAATCATACGATTCATGTGGAATAGTAACACCGAAGTGTGTGATTGCCTCCAAAAGAGTACTACCAGGACTTGCCAACGCAACCGCGCATTTCCAGAGTACTGTGGAGCCATTGTTCGAAGACCTGAGGGGACATTTAAAAGCTTGGCTAGATGATTTTAACATTCACGCCACATGCGAACAGCAACTACTATCTCTTTTGGAAAGATTCTTTCACACGTGCCATGCTCACAGGTTATATCTTTCAGCATGCAAGTCGGTACTATTCTCAACCAGTCTGAAATGGTGTGGTCGCATCATCTCAAAGGAAGGATATCGAATGGATCCTGCAAGAGTTACAGCACTTCAAACAATGACTATTCCGCAAACCGCGGACGAGCTCAGTGAATTTGTTTACTGCTGTAGGTGGATGGCACTATGCATACCAAACTTTTCCACCAGAATCGCACCGCTCAATTCAGTTCTGGAGGAAGCCTACGCAAAAACTGGAAAGCGTACAAAGAAATCAATCAGAAACATCGCGTTACACAATCTGTCTTGGGGCACTGTACACGTGGAAACTTTCCGATCTTTACAAGACACATTGCGTAACGCTGTCAGCCTCTCCTATCCAAAGAAACATATGGCTGTATGCATCCACACCGACGCGTCTGATCAATTCTGGTCCGCAGTCGTAACTCAGACTAATCCAAGAAGTCTAAACCTCGCATCCGCCGAACAGAAACACGAGCCGCTAGCTTTCCTAGGCGCACAATTCAGAGGTTCACAACAAGGCTGGACAACTTTTGAAAAAGAAGGGTATGCAATTTTTAAAACCTTCGAGAAGCTGGACTACTTACTACTGGCCGTTAACAACATCCACGTATACACAGACCACCGAAACCTCCTGTTTGTATTTGCACCTTTGGCACTGGAGCCAGCTCTCGGGAGACACATCGTTTCCAAAGTGCAACGCTGGGCGCTTTACCTGTCTCGGTTCCCGTACGTTATCGAACATGTCAACGGGTCGGCAAATGTTTTTGCCGATATATTAACGCGCTGGGCAAGCGGATATAGGAAGGAAACGAAACGAGCAAAGAGCATTTGCAGTCTAGTTTTGACACCTTCACAACTCATTCCTGCAGCCTCAAAAATTACATTTCCCGCCATTGACACTTTCCGAAAATCTCAGGAAAACCATATCTCCGAGCTCCCCAGTACTGGTGTTGAAAAAGGTTCGGATGGCCTATGGATGCTCAACAAGCGCATTTGGATACCCAGCAGTGACCAGAACTTGCAGCTCAAAATTCTGGTTGCATCTCATTGCGGTGCGATTGGGCATCGCGGAGTGACAGCCACAATAAGCGTACTATTGGAGCAATTTTATTGGACGTCAATGAAGAGAGATGCAGAACAATTAGTGAAAGGATGTCTCCATTGCATTGTTACTAGGACTGGCTCCGTCATCCCTCGTCCACTGGCCCACTCTCTACACGGAGAGCGCCCAAACGAAGTTGTGCATCTCGATTACCTGTATATGGGAGCTGGAATCGATAATAAGTCGTATGTTCTCATCATACGAGATGATCTATCTTCATTTGTTTGGTTGTTCGCCACAGAAGCGGCCACAAGCGGAGAAGCCGTCAATGCACTAACAACTTGGATCAGTTCTTTTGGCTCAATGAAGTGGTTTGTAACTGACCAGGGGTCACACTTCAAGAACGAACTCATCAATGGTCTTTCCTCTGAGCTCCGAATCAATCATCATTTCACTACAGCTTATAGTCCATGGTCTAACGGGACTGTGGAGCGAATCTGCCGCGAAGTGCTCCGCGCTTGTCGTGCTTTGTGCAGTGAGTGGAAATTGGCTCCACAAGACTGGCCTTCCGTAGTGGAATGTGTGCAAAGTGTACTGAACCACTCTCCTTTGAAAAGACTTGGATTGCGCGACAAGAACTACCCCGGTGTGTACCGTACGCCGATGGAGGTTTTTACGGGTCACATACCTACTAGGCCGTTGCTACATGCATTACCCCTGTATTCATATCGTTCTATTATGTCTACAGACCTCTCTGATGTCCAACGAATTATCGACATCGAAGCTATGCAAAATTCCTTTGTCGCTATGCACAAAGACGTCAAGCAAAACACTGATTCCTCTCGCCAGCGACAAGTTGATGCACACAATAGGCGGACAAACGTTCAACCAGTGAATCTCCAGAAAGGAGACTTTGTACTTGTACGGCGTGCCACTAAGAAGGGCCATAAGCTCAGCCTAATGTGGCTTGGACCGCGGCGAATTGTTGATGTCAAATCCGAACTCGTTTATGAAGTTGAGGACATTATACACGGAAAGAGGGAAGTGGTGCATGCCCGTCGATTGCTTCTATACCGCGCGGACATGGATGGAAAACCTGTGGACGAGAGACTCCTCCGAGCCGCTGAGCATGCCGATACTGTATACCAGTATGCAAACTCTATCCAAAGCATTCGTAGCAGGGATGGACACATAGAAGTTCAGATCGAATGGGAAGGTTTACCTGAGGAGATGGATATGACGTGGGAGCCACTGCTGCAGGTCCAAGAGGACATGCCACAGCTACTGGAAGCATTTCTAGCAACTCCTGGAAACAGAAAGCTGAAGGAAAAAGCAGCCGCTCTGTGCTCTTCTAAATGACTTCATTGTCGCCGACAAAGAACTCATGGGTCACTGTAACACATCGCTGATCCCGGCTGAGTCACGTAGCGGAGTGCTCAACAGCGTCCTCCGGACAAGGGATGACTTCCCGCCATTGACCTACACGTATCATGATACGTGAACAATCTCCACATATAAAATATGATGGATGACACCCAGCTACTTGTTATATCTTATTAGGCTATGTAATGATTGGGTAGCGCTGCTACCCACGTTGTGGACGTTCACTGGACTCGCTGCAGCACAGCAGCTAGCTATACTACCCTATTATGGCCGAATACAGCTATGCCACTGCATAGCAAGGGATTCTCTGGGTTGCACTACCCAGAAGGCGGCAATTACGGTCAGTATTGCCCACTCAAGTAGTATTAAAGGCATCCTCTCCTCAGTAGACAACAGAGGCAGAGCGACATTGCCGATCTTCCTAGCCTTCCCATTCCTCTCCAGCCCAGCTAGAAAACTTGCAAGAGTCTACAGTTTTCCGGAAGGAATATGAACGGGACTATGTGATATGTGAAACGTTGCGTGATGACTTGCATAGACTAGTTCTACTTTGCCCGCCTCCGCGCGATATCACCAAGTGTATTTTCCTGCCTCCCTCGGGCTACTACACGAAGGTTGCGCATTATTCTCGCAATCCAGAATCCGCTCAAAATCCCGTTATACACATCTCGCCGAATTTCAAATCATACCATATCTATCGCACTTCGCCATCGTCACGGCTCGTCCGTTTCAATCATCTCTCAATAAATTCCAACACCACAACTTGTACCTACAACTGCCGTCACACGGTTTCTATTTCATCATCTCTTTAACGTCATTCTACCTTCTATTCTACACCTTTGCGACCCCACGCGATACTAGGACCTGCGAATACTTTATCAGCTTCGGTATCGGCGATTGTGTCCTGTGATGGGGGTGGATGTGGATGAGGTTGGCGAAGGAGGGGTAGAGGGGGTACATTGCGCGGTGGGAGTTTGGTGTTGTTGGTGATTAGATCGATATAGCACATACCCCTTTGCGATGTTGAAAGGAGTAATCGGGAGGTATTGGCGATGTAATGGGCACAATACACAATATTCTCCATAGTTGCGATGGTGAAAGACGATAAGCAGTTCTCGTACTTCACATCAGGTGGAAAACGGAAGGGGTATTTGTCAAATTCCCCATTGCAAACCAAACGAGAAGATGCTGTGCTACCCATTGCGGTACTACCGCTGTCCATACGGATTTCGTCTACGGGTTCTCCTGAAGATAAATTCCAAGACATAGACTTTCTCTCGACAGCCCTCGCATTCTCTTCGTATGAGTTTGTTTCGGCGGCTGCCGAAGCTGTAATCACATTGCAGTTTGAACTCAACGAGAGTAGCTCAATAGCTCTGTTCGATTCGACTCGTGCCGTAATATTCGAGTTCCGGCAATTCCAAGGATTCCTTGGGCCACCATGTTCATCGCGTGTCAACGATGACGCCCATTCCTCGAGATCAGAGAGTGAACGCAGAACATTTCCATTCCGCGCGTCAACGATATGAACTACACAACTCTGCCAACAAGAGAACGCAACCAATTGCTGGTTGTTTGATACGGCCAGTGATTCTAGCCGAGGGTAATGAACAGGGATTTTGAAACTCGAAATGACGCGATCAATGCGCTCGCACACGTCACTCGTACTCCGTATCTCCATCCCTCTCAACCAGAGGTTCCACGTCAACATTGTTGTCCCATTTTCAGAAACAACAAATCCGAACACGTCCGAAAGAAATTCATCGACCGAATCATCACAACTGCCGACTTGTCGCGCGTCCCAAACTTGTACTCGATTTTCACTCAACCCGAACAGTTGCGCTGCATCCCCCAGACCAAGCGATTCGACGACATATTTCGACGCACAGGGGAGAGTGTGCGCCAGTGACACGTCACGACCACCCTTCATCACCCTCCATACGTTCGTTCCTCTGGAGCCCGCAGAATATAGCAAACGTTCATCGCCATTAAGCAGAACACAATACACCAAAGCGTCATGTTCGTGAGGTGATGTCCATAGTTGCTCACCACTCTGCACGTCCCAAAGCCGAACGCTTCTATCCCACGACCCCGAGGCCAGTAGTCTCTCATCAGCGCTCAATGCTACGCTGGTCAACCTCCGTGTGTGCCCCGAGAATACAGTGCCGATTTCGTCAAAGCTTGTCGTATCCCATGCACGAATCGATCCATCCCGTGATCCAGACACTATCACAGTTTCGCTTCCTCCAATTGATAGCGAAGTCACTCCATCAGAATGCGCGGCGACAATTCGAACTACTCTCCCGCTCGTTGCATCCATCACTACTAGTCGCCCTTTACTTGTGCCTAGAACCACTTTCCTCGACGAAAGCAATACTTGCATACAAAAGATCTCCTCTTCGTCTTCTACTTCAGCTTGCATTGATCGCAACTTTTCCTCTTTCCATATTGTCACTTGTCCTCTTCCACTGCATGAGTACATCAACCCCGAGATGCGGTCGAAAAACACACCCACGATAGCACTATCTTCGTCTTCAGCTAGGGTTCTCTTCACCCTCCCTTCACTACCATCCAACACCCATACCTTTCCATTCTCCCCTCCCACAATCACTTCTTCCCTTGCCCCACTGACCCACATACATCGTCCACGACCTTCCACCTCCAGTACACATCGCAGCGAGCTCCCCCCAATCTCCAGCACCCCAGGCCCACAACGAGCCCAAGGCCGCTCCGCATATTTCTCAATACTGTATACTATTTGCTCCACCAACCCACTCTCGCTCACAACATCGCGCGGTCGCCCAAATAGTTGAAACGTACATTCTTTTCGATTCTTTACGCAGTACGGCACCATGCAACGCTCCATGTGAAACAAACGTGGTTGCTTGACCGTTTATTCCTCCCCGAGATCGTCGGCGGAGGTTTATCTATGTGTTGTGATGACTGTAAGTACTGTAAATGTGTAAGTTATTCGGAAAGGCTGGATGTAGTCACAGCGCGGAAAAAGAGAAGTTATTCGTCAGTCGCCGCGCGCTGTGAGTGGATTCAGACGAAGGAGTTGTACCTTGGCAGTGAATTGTGCAGGCTTGAGAGCCTTAGTTAATAGGTCTGCTGGGTTTTGCGCAGAAGGGATATGTGTAGGGAGTATAAACTTTTGTTTGACCTGTTCTCGTAGCCAATGGAATTTGACGTCAATGTGACGTGAGGTTGGTGTGGGGTATTTGGCTTTAGCAGTACTGATGGCAGCTGCGTTGTCCATATAGAGAGGAATTGGGTCTGTTTGCGCGTGTCCCAGTTCTGTGAGAAAGTTAGAAATCGATTTGAGTAGTAAGGTTGTTTGGAAAGCAGCGATATATTCAGCTGCGTGTGTAGAGGTGACAACGTTGCGTTGTCGGCGAGACTGCCATGATATGGGTGCACTGTTGTAAAATATGATGGATCCAGAGGTAGAGCGGCGCGTATCAGGGCAAGCAGCAAAGTCGGAATCCGAATAAGCTTGTAAGCCGGTGGAGAATCCGCGAGGGTATAGAATTCCTTTGGATGAGGAGGTTTTGAGATGGCGTAAAATACGGATGGCGGCCTTCCAATGGTGTTGTGTCGGAGCATGTGAGTAACGGCCGAGGAAGCCTACAATGTAGGATAAGTCGGGGCGGGTGGAATCACATAGGTATCGAAGGGATCCTATAAGGCTTTTGTATTCATAAGTGGATGTGTCCAGTGGTTTGCTTTCACTGTTTAAGTCGGCAACGATTTCTGAAGCGATGGGAGATGGGAAGGGTTTGGCATCAGTTTGTCCAAAGCGATCGATGAGATTTTGGATGTATCCAGGCTGTGAAATCTTGATGCCTTCTTTTGAGTGTTCTACTTTCCAGCCAAGTATGTTTGTTACTTGTCCGAGATCTTTGAGAGTATATTTCTGTTGAAGTCTTGTTTTAACCTTATTGACAAGGGGAATATGGTTAGAGACCACGAGGAAGTCATCCACCGTGATGACGAGTAAGACGAAGTGGGATGGGTTAATTTGGTGACGGAGAAGAAAAGAGCAGGTGTCAGATGTAAGGCGGGAGAAGTCGGAGACGTTGAGAAAGTCTGCCAGGCCTTCAGTGAATATCTTACAAGCCTGGCGACTGCCATACATGTTTCCAGTCAGTTTGGCTACATGATTTGGATATTTTAAAGTGCCATCGAAACGGCGCGGTTGGTGGAGGAAGATGTGTCGATCTTCTGTAAACAGCTCATGTAAGAATGCGGCTTCAAGGTCCCAGTGAAAGGTGTGCCAATTATGAGCAGCCGCAAGTGCTAGGGCCGTTCGTATCGCTTCGCGGCTGGCAACTGGACTAGATAAATCATCCGGATCGTAGTGTAGGCCGGAAATTTGGCGGTCACCTCGTATAGTACAGCGAACTTTGCGGGTAGTGGGTGAACCATCACTGTCAGTTTTGAGTTTTATGACAGTTTGAACCGGGAGGAGCTTCGTATTGGGTGGGACATCGGTCTTGGGTATGTACGTCAGTACACCACGCTCTTCCAAATTGTCGAGTTCTGCGTTCCATGCAATTTCCCATTCCCTGGCGTCTGGAGCGGATCGAGCTTGCTTTACGTTTTTGGGCTCCGTAAAGGTTAACGACGGTGTTTTGGCAGTTAGTGTCATCGATGAGGGAGATGTGGTACAAATGGGATCATGCAGGGGGTCGTAAATGGTGAAATCTCGTGTGCGGCATCGTGATATCTTGTGTGAGTTGCGATCGTAAACAAAGTAGTGGTTGTAGTCGCATCGTCCAATGTATGTGACGAGTTTGGAACGGGACTGCAGTTTGTTATGTGGGGATGGGTCATGGATGTAGCCGTCGGTACCGAATGGGAGGAGTGAGTCGACTTGTGGGTGAATATTGTGCCAAAGGGCAGCTGGGAGCTGGCCATGTGCTGCATGCGGGGTGTGGTTGTACGTGTCAGCTGCGGCAATGGCAGCGTAGTCCCACAGTTCTAATGGTAAATTGGCGGATAGGAGTGTGGTACGGGTTGTGTTCATGATTGTACGATTCACTCGCTCGGCAAGAGAATTTTCTTGCGGGGTGTGAGGTATGGTAGGGTGAAGGTGGATGTTGTGTTGTTTGTAAAAGGATGTGAGGGAATGTGTGTGGTATTCTTTGGCATTGTCTGAGGTGAGCTGTGTGATGCGGTGTGGGGTATGAGTGAGTGTGTCAGTGATGTGTTGAGATAGGGTGGAGCCTACGTCCGCTTTTGATTTGATGGGTATCAGAGTGAGGAATCTGCTGCCTTCGTCAAGGAAGGTAATGAAGAAACGATTGCGGGAAAAGGAATTATGAGGCATGGGACCGCAGACATCGGTGTGTAGGTGAGAACCGATAGGGGCAAGGCGTACTTTGCGGCGGAATGGAGCTGCGTGCATTTTTCCTTGTGCACAGCCAGAGCAGATGAAATCACGAGGGGGTGTGCGGAGCAGTGTTGAAGGCATGTTGGAAACAAGGCCATTCTTAGCCATGTAGTGAATCTTGTTTGGATGAATGTGGTTCAGTTTAAGATGCCACTTGTGGTAGTCTCTGATAGTGGACGGTAGATCCGCCTTGAGTCTTGGGTGCGTTCGTGGAGGGATACGAGGTTTTTGAGATTGGGGCTTCTTGGAAATGACCTTTTTGAGAAATGTAATAGGTTGAGAACGTTTCTGTGAGCGCGATTTGCGAAGGCGCTTGGGAATTATATTTGGCGTTTGAGCTGGTGGCTTGTTTGTAGAGGATAGTTTGATTTGTTTTGATTTTCGTATGGTAGGGAGTGCTCGTGCGCCATTGGCAAGCGTTTTTTGCCTGTTGTTCCTTCTTAAGCGGCGTAATTGCGACTTGTGTGGGTTAGGATATCGTAGACGATAGAGTCCTTCGCGCGTCTTGGAAGCAGTGGCTACGATTTGGTCGCTGGGTGGGGGAGGAGATGGTGTTTTAATGAAAGCTGTTTTCCGTTGGAATATGACGTCGTGTGTTTTGGCTATTTGGCCCACGGATAGCAGATTATGCTGCAGTGAGGGAGCCACGACGACGTCGTGTGCCGGGAGGGGAGTGTGTTGTAGCGCAGGAATTGACGCTCGTCCACCATGTGTTACTTGTGCACGTCTGCCATCTGCGCATATTGTGGAAGACAGTTTCACGGGGATGTCTGTGGAGGGAGAAGTGAGGTGAGTACGATTTGCTCCGGAATCGAGAATGTAAGTTGTATGTTGACTGGAACTTACGTCATCGGAGTCAGAGTGTGGAGCAGGAGAATCATATCCTTCGGAGGGGTCAATAGCTTGGTGACCAATGTTTTGCGGCGGCGTGCGGCGGAATTGTTTGTGGTCGGAAGTATGCGGAAGACGTTCAAGCCGCTTGCGCATTTTGCAGTGGGAAGTATCATGGGAGCTCGTACCATGCATGGTGCACCATCTGCCAGAGTGGCCATGTGGCCTTGGTATGTGGTTTTCGGGGTGAAAGGGATGAGGTTTGGGTGTGCGGCGAGTATAGCTGCGGCGTTGGTAGTATCGTTGAGGGTTTCGGATGAAGGGAGGAGGAGTAGAATGGTTGGTGGGTTGGTTGGAGATAGAAGAGCATGAGCGGAGGTCATCGTGTTTGAGCATCATGGCAGTGATGTGATGAAGAGAGGGTGGTCGGTCAGGATTCAAATCCATGTGTGCTGACACGGTTTGTAGGAATGTTGTCCATTCGGAATGACCTTCTAAGGCTTCCAGCATGAAACGAATGGTGGTTTGCTCGTTGGAAATTTCGGGGTAGTTGGATCTGATCATGACTGTCCGAAGTTCAAGGTGCTGATTGATGAAATTAGAAATGGGGGTAGAATGTGACCAATGTATGGAACGAGCTTTTCGGCGTAGGTTCTCAGGGGATTTTTCCGGACTCACGGTGGTCATTCGGTGATGAATTTTGTTGTATAAAACACTAATAGGTCCGTGGAGTTCCGAGTCGGTGTAGTGTTTCATGATGTCTTGAGATAAAGTGGATAGTACAAGCAATTGGGCTTGTGTGTGTTTGGTGAAGTGCTCGGTCGCCATAATAGGGTCAGACGGAACAGGTATGTTGTTGGTCAAGTGGTCGTAGACACCTTGGGCTCGAGCAAAATGTTCCACCGTTATTTTCCATGGAATGTAATTCCCATTGTTGAGTTCTGGTATTTCCAATTGGTGCTGGATCTGTGGAGTAGGCGGAACGGGGGTGGAATGTTCATGGTCAGCCATGTTGTGAAGTTTGAGTGTTTCTGGAATAGAAGTAGAAAGTCAACAGAAATTGGGGAAAGGTCGCCGGAAAAATGAGGTAGTGGATGAGTAAGTGTGTGTGGGAAACACGTCGAAAATATAGCCGTAAAAGAGGCGTGATATTGAGAGGTGAGGGTCGCCGTGGACAGAGGCGAGATTGTGAAATGTAGATATCGCCGTAAAAGAGGCGTGTGATCAGTTACTGCCGTAAAAGAGGCGTGATAACGGGCTGGGAGTGTCGCCGTAAGAGAGGCGTGGAGCTAGATGGTGCCGTAAGAGAGGCACGGGTAGTGTGCAGCCGTGAGATCGGTGATTAGGAAGAATGGGCGGGTGGAGGGAAGCAGATTGTAGCGTCTGGGCTCATAACCTGTGAAACAAACGTGGTTGCTTGACCGTTTATTCCTCCCCGAGATCGTCGGCGGAGGTTTATCTATGTGTTGTGATGACTGTAAGTACTGTAAATGTGTAAGTTATTCGTCACTCCATTGCCCTTGTGACAACGTATAAATCACGGACAATTTTTCTTCCAATTTCCGTCTTCTCTTCTTCTTCCAAGTGCCTTCGTATGAGTTCCAACTCCCTCATGACCTTCTGGAACGGCGGTTGCTCTTCATCCTTATTCATCTTCTCGGTCCATCGATAATCCGTCAACACCTTGAGCGCAGCACTCACCCGCCCAGCTCCGAGCAGGTGTCGTACCACGTTGTCCTTTATGTACTTCTCCTTCTTCAGTTCCCACCACTTGTCTTCTTCACTCTCGGTGCCCTCTCCTCCTGCATTCATCGCATGATCTTCAGCACCCCCTCGACTTGTCCGTAGTGATCCCCGGTATCCATCCACAAGCCGCCCATGCCACCCTCGTACTCCCTCCCTCCCCTCTGCCATTCCCACACACACATCGTGAACAAGATCATGAAGTCGTATCCCCCTCACTAGCCCTCCATCATCTTCATCCAATGATACCAGACTGTATCTCGAGAACATCCTCACCCTTGCGAGCGCATCTTCTACACCCCATATCTTCTCGATCACACACAATGGAACAGACATCTGCTTTTCCACTACGCAAAACGATCGAAACATCTCTTCCATATTCATGCTCTTCCCCTTCCACACTTTCTCCAGCGACTTCAAGCTCGTCTGAATTGCTGCATCCAGCCCCACGTGTCTACTCCCAGTCTCCGCAATACACAATTCCACACTACTCCGCTTCAGACTCTCCCAGTATTGCACAATTGCATTTGGTCCACACACATCTGTGCATCGACCAATCACTTCTTGCATCCCAGACCCAGCTACACTCTGATGTGGGATTCTGAATTGTTTCTTTTGAGGGCTGTTTGTCAGAAAGTGTTAGACACGTTTCTTATGATTCGGTTGCAGGCAGTGACGCACTGCGGTTAATTATTCTCCCTTGGGAGTGATGGGTGCCTCCTTGAAGGCGGTGGGTTGCCTCCTTAAAGGCGGTGGGTTGCCTCCTTGAAGGCGGGGGTCGCTTCCTTGGAAGCAGGAGTGTTTCTCCCTTGGGAGAGTTAGAGGTTTTCTCTAATATTCGCCTTGGCGATTGGTGTGGTTTGGTTGATGTTTTCTTGTTGTTAATTGTCTTGCTTTAGTTGTTGGAGGATGTTCTACACCTACCACTTAAATACTGAACTCGAAACTGTCTCTAGATGCTTCCCTTTTGGGTTGCGAGCTCGCTGGCTTCCGCAATGGATCTATCTCTAGGGTTATCACTGTCTTGCGCTGTGTCGTACTTCGAAGGAGACAGCCACGTGGAGATTTTAGTGTCTCCTTCACACTGTCTTGGAGTTGGCATGTTGTCATGGCTCTGTAAGCAGACAGTTGCGCAGTGAGAGTCGCACTGATCACTTTTTTCATCAACACATGCCCCTTTTGGAAGACCGAACTGCGCTGGATCTCGTTGTAAATTGCTGGCGTGCAACTGGTTTTCTATCACATACTGGATGATGGGGTGTGATATGCGATGAGTGCGTAATAGATTTTGCAGCGCCGAATTGTGTCCGATTTTGGTGAGGGCGTCGGCTGGGTTATCAGCGGAAGCTATGAGAGCAATGTTAGAGATGACGTGATCGTTGTAGGCTTCTCGGGCGGCGGCTATGTCAACCATTAACCGTTTTTCCGTTGTATACTTTGCGCGAGTTAGCACGTCAAAGAGTGATTTTGAGTCCGTCAACATTATTATAGGGATTTTCATTCCTGTCATGAGTTCAATGTCATGTCTCAGGATGAATCCAGCGTCGAATCCCGCCGAAAATGCCAGTGTTTCTCCAGCCATACTTGAGCGTACAATACGTTTGCTCTTAATAGAGGCGTAATGTAGAATGCTGCACTTGTTAGAGGCATCAGACAAAATGATAATATATCCAAGTTGAGAGCGATTGTCCGTGCGGTTGTTGAAGCTTGAGTCCGTATAAATCAGTATTCTAAGCGTCTCCATGTCGAGCTTAGGATAATTCAGGGAGATCTCTTGAGTTTTCTGAAGGTGTTTGATAATTTTGTTCGCTTCGCGAATTGATTCCTGGCCAAAGTTTCTTTCCGTCACTTGGGTCAGCATTGAAACAGCGCACGCGATGTCCGGACGCGTGTTGGTTACCCATGCTAGCTTGTGTCGCATAGAGCGAAAAGTAGCGAAGTTGGTGTCTGACGTCAGTAGTTTTAGTCGGCCGATATAGTCGCGTTGTGTCATGGTTCGCAACAGACTGTCAGAAGTGCTGCATTGTATGCCGGTAAATGTGAAGTCCTTTTGGCCATTCAGCCTTATGTCAAAGTTTTCTTGCATCAATTTCTGTAGTTTCGGTTTGTCAGAGGGGAGTGATGCTTGGAGGATGTCATCAACATATGCACCTGACATTGAGATTAGCCGATTGGCTGCTTTGCGGAAGAAGAATGAGAAATCCCCAGCTAGTTGTTTCATGCGGAGTTCATTAAGGTGGAACTTGGTAATCGTTTCGTGCCAATAGTCACCAGAATCGGTGAGTCCGACTCACCGTTATACTACCCCTTTACGGAGTCCGTAAAGGGGTAGTATAACTTGCAGTAATTCGTTTTGTGCCAAATTGAGGATGTTGGGTCGGGTAAAGACTTTTCGCTGTAATTTCGCGCCAGCCTGAAGGTACGCTTGGGTGACGTCTGATGACCAGATGTCGAATCCCATTATAGTGGCAAGTGCCATCAAGACACGGACGGATGAATGTCTGAGCGTAGTAGAGTTGTGGACTATCGTGTTCTTGTCACGATCCTTGTGTCCGCCTAGTACAAACCTCGCTTTGTACTTTGTTATGCCATCGTTTTCCTTGATGGTTAATACGAATCTTGACGGGATAACGTTCAGATTATGTCCTTCTTTCTTCATGTCCTCTTTAAGTACAATCCGAAATGTGCCTTTCTCAATTAATCCGAGGAGCTCGTTGCGTTTCGCATCATCGAACAGGTACTCACGTGGGTCTCCTGCGGGCAAGGTTTCAGTGTGCATGATATTCGATTGCGGACGGGAGTGGTTTGTGTATCCAATGGATGCTGCAGTGTCATCTCTTCGGCCGATAGGTGCCGGCTTGACTTGTGCTATATTGAATGGTCTCGGCCCCCTTTGATCGCCGACGTGTATTCTTAGTTCTTTTCCATTCGCTTCTGCGACAAGGTGAGGTCCTGTAAAGGCCTTAATTCGCTCGCGGTAGACGTACACAAAGTCGCCTGGCATAATGTCGTAATTTGCGGAAGGTGGTGGCCGTCTTGATATGCCGACTCTTACTCTGTTTCGTGCAACTATCTTCTCGTGTTCGTTTCGTGCCACTATCATGGCGCGCATACGTTCCTTGTGTGATGGATAGTCACGGGGCGATATGGTTGGTAATCGAGGAAGGGCGCCGAAGACTAGTAGTGACGGGACGAGTCCTTCCGGTCCGACGGTATCATTCATCGCCTTCACTGATATCGCGAGTAGTGTAGCGTCGTCGACGGATGGGAAGTCGGCTTGGACTTTGAGATAGATTGTTCGCAGTGTGTGGTGATATTTTTCACCTGCTCCCAATGAATTATGACTCTCTGTTCCTGTGTTGCGTAGTTCTATGTTCTGCACTTCGCATGCGTACTTCCATTCTGCTGATACGAAGACTGATCCCTGGTCTGTCAACATGGATTCTGGGTATCCCACGTACATGGTAGACCAGTTCCTTAAGAAGGCGTTCCATACTGCTGAGACATTGACTTTGTGCAGCATACATGCAGCGCTGAAGCGGGTGGCGGCGTCCACCATATGTAGTACTGGTGTTTGTCTTCCATTTTTCGTTGGTAGGTACATGATGTCCAGCATTAGTTCTTGGTTAAAGCGCAATTTTTCGTCGTCACGAACGCGGAATGTGATCGGTCTGTTCGAGAATCTGATGCATTGTTCGCAATTACTCGTAATTTCTTGCAGAATTTCCTTGGTATTCGGAGTCATATCTTCTGGTTTCGCTCGCTGAAGGAGGTTGTAAAGTTTCTGCACGCTTGGATGTAGTAAGTGTTGATGCAATCTCAATAGTTGTGCCTTGTTGAACATCACGCTTGATATCGGTTCCCAACATAGGTATCCGTGTCCACCGCGTCGTGTGACGGGCATTGCCCAGTCGTCATGTACGCATTGAAGTTCATTTCTTACGGAGAGGAATTGCAAACCGTTTTCATCCATGAAATTGATACCCATCAGGAGTGGTATGTCTTCTCTGACAATATCGACATTCATGCGGAGTAACCCGTTTGGTGTGGTTATGAGAATGGGGATCTTCCCAAGTGAAGTTTTCAAAAGTGACGCAAATCGGAATTTGTTGTATGACTTTGATGGTTGATAGGGTATTCCATGTTCGTTGCAATAAGCAAGTGCCTGGGCTTCGCCGATGACTGAGCGTTGTGCGCCTGTGTCGATAAGCGCGCCTAGGAATTTCCCGTTGTCTTCCCTTCCGCTGTCGTGTCTCAATTTCCAAGTTGGCGTCGGGACGTGGTGTTCTAGATGTGTTTTTTGTTTTTCTGGGTGGTTGATAGAGCGCGAGATGAGTTTGAATTTTGGCTGTAGACTGAAATATTCATCGAATTGTGAATTCACCTTTGGTGACGGTTTCGGAGGTGGTCGGCAAGTCTCCTGGTTTAGTTGTAAGCCGTTGTCGGGGAGTGTGGGTCTTTGTGAGGTGTTTGTCTTGACGGTTTCGTCGTCAATATGCGTGTTATCGCAGTTGTTTGTGGAGGAGGGGTCCTCACTTAAGCTCCCCCATCCTGAAAATGTTGTCGACTCCCAGAATCGGCTGCGATTTGGTTGAATATATCTGTCGCGCATGCTTCCGCTTCTTCGTTGCTGTATAATACGTCGTTCATGAGTTCCACGTGACTATTTTGGCTTTCTTCTATGCGTGATTCGGGCGAACACATGGTGACGTATTCGTGGTACTCGTCCTCGTGTTGTACAATTTCTCCGAGAACTTCAGCGAAGGCTGTGAGAGGCTGCAGGTCTGCTTTCTCGCTTAGGCGTGCTCGAACGACGTCGGCCAATGTCCGATCTCTGTTCTTGCATTCCTCTCGCCAATGGCCAAGCTCGCCGCAGTAGTGACAACGGGTGCGAGACTTCCGAGTTTCCATCTGCTCTGCAGTGCGCCGGTTGTTCCGGAAGTAATTTGGCGAGCGGTTTTCGAGTCGGTTTCCACGTCGATGGAAAACTTTCTTGGCTTCCCCGCTTCTCTTCCCATAGTGTTGTGAGTCATTCACGCCGTATGTTGACCCATAATGTATTGGAATTGTTGCAATCTGCTTGTTCTCCTCTGTGGTCTGTTCGTCATTAGCCGAACTGATAGCTGATTTCTCAACGTGTAAATTTGCGGCGGTGCAAAGCATTGTATAGAAGCTCGAGTACGCAAGGTTGGGGTTAGCCGATCGGGTAGTTATTACGTTCGCTGCCCATGATTCGTATTTGACGATTCGCTCGAGAGTCAATATTTTGTACTCGTCGCTGCGACAGATCTGTCCACACTTCGGTAACGTTTCAGACAGCCGTTGATGGACGATTCGTAGCGCTTCAATATCGTTGCATCCTTTTTCGCATCGGATGGCTTGCATGGTGATGCTGTTGACATATGATTGGGCTTGGCTTTGATGATGCAAGGTATCGAATTGGCTTTTTAAGAGGCCAAATGTCTCCGTAAGAGTCATTCTCTTTCCTTGTATGTGCTCAAAGTAGAATCGCTTGGCGTCTCCGTCTAAGCAATGCCATAGGACGTCTGTAGCTTCATCTAGTGGTATCTCTTGCTGAATGCAGGCCGCTTCGAATGTTTTGACATCGTATAGAAGTCCGTTCCAGTGTCTGGTGCTCCGGTAAAGCATTTGTCCTTCACCATTAGCGCAACGCGACTTTTGTTGCTGGCTAAGTCATATGACTGTGATCTGGACTGCTCGACTTGTCTGCGTCCTTTCCAGTTTTTGGTATCCGTAGGGACATAAGTCTCATCGTCCGGTTCGCTTTCGCTTGGATATTGGTCACTATTGTCGCCATCCAGCGTTTCACGGGAGTTCTGTTTCCTCGATTGGGTTTGGGAATTATTCTTTCGGGGTTTCCTCTTCTCTGATGTTTCGATGTTGGTCACTATATCTTCAGCATTGGGGAGGTTAGCTGGTGGTGATGACGAATCCTGTACGTCACTTTCATTAGCCATGTGTTGGCGCGTTATAGGGCCCTTCATCGGTGAGTTATTCGGTTCCTTCGTTCCGTTTGCTTCGTGGCTTGATTCCTCTCGGGCTCGGGCGTTATCGATTGAGAACGCGTCTCCGTTTCGTTGGCGCTCAGATATTGCCTTCTGTCTGGCTGTAACGTGCGCGATTGCTTCTGTGACTGCAGGAAATATAGTTTCTAGCACTGCAGTGACGATTGGGTTGCCTTTGCCGCTGCGAACTTCTGCTCCGACCATTAATGGTACGTTGCGTAGGATGTAAAACAGCTTTTTTTCAGCTAAGACTGCTTCGTCTCCCAGTAAGTCAGCCGTGAGATCATTAAACAGTTCGTTCTTGCTGTCTTCCGGTAGTGCATCTCCTTGTAGTATCTTTGTTATGACATATATGACGTAATCGACGACCTTTGAGTCCGGATCGATTAGTTCCAGTTCCTTAATACATGATTTCGCCATGGGGTGGTCACAAAGTTTTACATCTTTGATCATGAGATATTTAGCCGCTCTGGTTCCCGGGGCAGGAGGGGCGTACGGTTTTGAACTCATTTTGGAATCCAAGGCTTGATGATGTGTGTAGTTCGACAGAGTTGAATGCAGGGTTATATAACCACTTGTGCAGAGGTATTGATTCAGGAAGGCGTTCATTCCTTATCCAGTGAGTTTCCAGACCCACTTACTTCGAAGTGATGTGGGATTCTGAATTGTTTCTTTTGAGGGCTGTTTGTCAGAAAGTGTTAGACACGTTTCTTATGATTCGGTTGCAGGCAGTGACGCACTGCGGTTAATTATTCTCCCTTGGGAGTGATGGGTGCCTCCTTGAAGGCGGTGGGTTGCCTCCTTAAAGGCGGTGGGTTGCCTCCTTGAAGGCGGGGGTCGCTTCCTTGGAAGCAGGAGTGTTTCTCCCTTGGGAGAGTTAGAGGTTTTCTCTAATATTCGCCTTGGCGATTGGTGTGGTTTGGTTGATGTTTTCTTGTTGTTAATTGTCTTGCTTTAGTTGTTGGAGGATGTTCTACACCTACCACTTAAATACTGAACTCGAAACTGTCTCTAGATGCTTCCCTTTTGGGTTGCGAGCTCGCTGGCTTCCGCAATGGATCTATCTCTAGGGTTATCACTGTCTTGCGCTGTGTCGTACTTCGAAGGAGACAGCCACGTGGAGATTTTAGTGTCTCCTTCACACTGTCTTGGAGTTGGCATGTTGTCATGGCTCTGTAAGCAGACAGTTGCGCAGTGAGAGTCGCACTGATCACTTTTTTCATCAACACACTCAGTGCCAGTGGTAGTCCTGTACATAGGTCAACAATGTTGTCCAGTGCTCCACGGTTAAGTGAAGACCACAACGCAAGCCTGGTACAGTCGATCCCAGCATACCCGCACAGAATGTAAATGCATGTTTCCCTACGCACATCTGCAGGACTCACTGCAATTGACACATCATGCGTTGGTACACGACCTATCGCCTCATTCCTCGTCGACGTCAGCACCTTGCAACTTTCTCCATCCATTTCCTGGACAGCTTTGCACGCTGTGTCTACCAGCGTGTAGACATTGGCATTGAGATCCCACACGTCGTCAAAGATGAGGAGAAAGCGCTTCGGAACGAGTAGGTCAACCAGCTTCTCCATCATATTCAGATGGGTGTTGTCCTTTGCAGTGAGTTCAACGAATTTGGGGAGGAAATCTGGGAATGCGTCGGTGACAATCTGCTCCAGCTGGTCAAACAGCCTCTGTACTTTAGCGCCGTGACCGAGCTCAATGAACCACACGCCGTCCGGGAACTTTTGCCAAACGTCTGCACGTCTGCCTAGGGCGCGCAGGATGGTTGTTTTGCCTGCGCCACCCATACCGACGAGAGCTATAGCGTTATTGTTTGGGTCATCGGACAGAAGGGCGTGCTTGGCCTTGCTTTCTGGAGTGCGGGAGTTTCGGGAAAAGTCTAGGACAGTCTGGCGGGAGTTACGGGGAACGTGGAAGGTAGCGGGATGTGAGGCACGAGACGGTTGGGCGGGAGATGGGGTCAGAGCGGGATGTGGCGGCGGATAGGAAGGCTGGGACGCAGGACGGGGAGCGGGGGATGGCGCGTTGGGCAGCGGTGCGGTCGATGGACTGGGACAGGTGGTTTGCGGTGGGGCGTTAGATTGCTGCGTGGAGGGATTCGGATCGGGACTGTGTGATGGATTGGAGAAATTTTCCATGGCGATGCTGATGGTGAGGGTCAACGAAGAGCAATGTCAGTCGGGGTACGGATGGGGGAATGAACGGGAAACGTGGTCGGAGAGGGATTGACGGATGTGTAGGCGATGAACGGAGGGGTTTATAAGATTTGGCGCGGGTTGGCGAAGCGAAAACGATGGATAGTGGCGGTGAAGTGGAAAGTTTGATTGGAGTTCAAATGTGGGTTGTTGCGGGACGCTGTTCTTTCGCTTCTGTACTCGTTTGGCTGATCTCAGGTTCGTGATGGGAGAGATGCGTGCGCAAGTGAATTTTTGTGGAGTTGAAAGATTTTTCATGTTTATTTTTTATATTGTATTGTATACGTGTACACGTAATATTGATGAATTTCAGTCGAGCGCGTGTATCGTATCTGCCTCTGTTGCGACCAATTAAAACGTCATAGCCGGAATCAAGTGAGACGGTTCCTGTCGAGACTTGGAAGCATTTCATAAGCGTGGGAATGGGATACGCGTATTGGCCCAATATGTGGAATACTATGAGGAACACGGGGCAAATTGCGTCATTCAAGTCTTCCGTCAGGCTATGCTTACAGCGATATGCTGCCTGAAAGTCAGTGAGTGACGTCATACATCAGTGCGTAATGTTAAAAGCATGAAAACAATTACGCTTGCAATTATTTCGGCAAATTGAAACACATATTACAAATTTTACTGAGTGTCGTAGATCTGACGGTCGCCGATCAGACGGTTTGGAGTTCATGATGTTCAAGTGACGCGCGTTTTCGGTCTCCACAGTGTTCGTGCGACAGTATGTATTCGACGCAACACTTCGATTTGACGCGTATTCGTTCATTATCCGACCTGGTACGTCGGCATTCCTCGACGACTTTACAATTTGCATCTGTGAATACATGCGCCCCCGACGCGTAGTGCCCTTCAGTGACGCCCTGTCGAATCGTTGGACTGGCATGCCGGCTGTGATCTGCATCCAAGATGTGTTCCATCAGTTGCTTGTGAATAGGCTTTAATGCCTTGTCGCTTCGATATGACACGCCGCGATAACTCGACGGGCGCGTTTGTATTCGATGTGTTGTCATTTCTGATCGTGCGTGGAATCGCAAGTTTTTCTTGCGTAGATGGGCAGCTGACGTGGGCGTGCGGTGAGAGACGTTCCCACAAGACGCACTCGCGATTCGGAAAAAAATTCAGATATAATACATTCGACATCCGTGTCTGGTCTCTATGAGACAAATTTTTTGTCAACGTGCAACGCTTCCATATAATCGTTTAATATTCCCAAACTTTTACTCTCCGACTCGATGGCCTTTCCATCGTCTCCAGTTTAATTCTTTTGCAACCGCCAACGGAACTGGCTCGTACCAATAGCCTCAATATAGGCATATCAGCCTGAACAGAGCAAGCCGCCGGCAGGGAAACAGCAACTACATCATTATTTCGTAACTCAGATGTAGTCGTGCAGACCTGCAGACAGCAAACCAATTCACTTTCTCCCTAGAGGATGTGTGTGCATAACGTATTCATGCCTATCAGTGAATGTAAAGCCACAAAAGTGGCACGTGTAAAATTTGGGTTTGGTTCTATTGAACTCACGACACTCCCCATGGCCATCCCGGGAACCCGCTGTGTGACGTACTCTCGCTTTGCAGCAGCCGTCCGAACGAGAACATGAGCGCAAGTCGATGTCTCCTCGCTGTTGACCGGGCGAAACAGGCTTCATTCCCTGGTTGGTATGGTGGTGGATGTGTTCTGTAGCTGGATGCGTGGGGAACATGGTGCTCTTTGAAGCTCTAGAAGTTTTGGCACGCTTGGTTTCGTGTGTTCGTCTTGAATGTGGTTGATGAGATGGATGAATGATCAAGTACCAAGTTCGAACGCGCTTTTATATTTGGGGACTGTCGTGATTAAAGGGCTAATGTCGCAGATTACTTCCATCCTTTTCCTCGCCAATTGTGTGTTGGTAAGACTTCGACACATGGTATGCATCTGCAGTTTTCCAACAGGTGGTGATTTAGGTTAGCTTTCTGCAGTGGAGAATTCTATACTGTCGAGTAAATTGAAGTTTCTGATATTTGTAGCTACCCTCGAGGGTATTCGAGCCCGGTTCGATACTTGCGTTGTGAGCAAAAAAATTTGGACGCCTTCTATCTTGAGTTGGCGATGAAACGCGCGCGGAAGTGCCGAATTGGCTGTCTAGGAGACGGGGGCGGCGCCATATCTCGGCAGTGGCCCTGGGCATTTCTACCTGTACACGTCGGTGAAGGTCGAGTACGCAATCAATTGATTTGCGATGGTGACGAAGAGAAATCTAGATGTGCCGGATCGAGTGTTGGAGGAACGCAGGTTAGTTGCGGGCAACGAATATTCATTTCGTTGAGAAGTGGTTCTGAGTGACATGTATGGCGCGGAACAGTTTCTGAGCGAGCGGGAATATTCCCGTGTCATTCGATGGGTGCGCGAGATTCGCGATCGACGGCCGTGCTGAGAGGCAGAATGGTGAATTGTGTCAGGGGAAAACCAGAAGAACAGCTATGTGAGAGGCATTATGTGTCGGATTTTGCGCTCAGGATGCAGGATAAAGTCGGAAGGGCGGATGGATGGTCAGTTGAGTGCGGTGGACGAGCGCTGCTGCAAAGGGGTTGGCTTGGGCATGTTCAGGTAAAATGTGCATGCCATTTTGAAATACAGAGATAAAGCTGAAATGTTTCAAGCTTTGACTTGATGTTTCATATTTATGAGATAAGAATGTCTGACTATTGGCCAAAAACCTGCGGCTAAGTGGACCAATTAAAACTTAACTGTTCTACTCTGTATCTTTTCCAAGTGCAACGTTCTGCTGCCCAACATCTCTCAAGTACCTAATTACAAATTGAGAGTCGCCCTACTCGCGATCATTACGAACGCAGCAAATGCGCCCACATGCGGTACTCAAACCTCGGTAGTACCACCGCGCCGAAAACACCATCTCTGGTTCAGCAGTGTATTCTTCATGGCTGCCACAAGCATTACCTCCCGTCCCAACAAGTAAGACCCATTCATTCCGCCGATCGCACCGACGCGTCTGCGGCATCCTCCTGACCAAGACCTTGCAACCACGTGCATCGCAAACTACACGCATGCAATCCGACAACACGAGTCCCCGTCCCCTGCCAGGCTAAGAAATGAAAAATATTTTCATCAGAAGAAATATTTGGTTTTATTTTCAATAGCGCCATCCAAATTCACCCGATTTGCTAACCTGCACCACTCTCATGTGCGTTCGTCAACATACGGTGATTGGATGTATGTCAACGCTAGCCACATCGAATCATTGCTGTATACCATTGGCATCAAATTGTGCAAAACATTTTCATTACATTACAAGCTTTGCTACAAAATTTCAGAAATTATTTGCTATCCAATAAATCTTGACCGGTGTTTCTGTCGGCGCCACCGCCCCGTTATGCTTTGGTTCTCATGTTCCATGTACTTCCACGAGGCGTCTGCTCCAATACTACCATTGCCACTTACATCTGCTTATTGCAGAGGCTCGTAGAGCTTTGCATCTACAATCAGCTAGAATGCGGCTCCACTGGTTCTCGGTTTCGGGGCCTCGGCAAATGCAACTCGAACGCGTAGCACTCCATCGCTCATCTCAGCTGATATTGCGTCCATAGTCAACCGCGGCCCCAATTTCATGACGAGATTACGGTTATAAACCGGCATCTCAACGTCGCGAACATGTAAAATTCATTGTTAGATAATTGTTTGTCCCTTTATTGGATTTGACGCCATATCAGATGGGTGAGTATCCTATGCGATGCGCTGTTTGTGACACATTCGTTTATTCAACTGTGTGTAGCAGGCGGGTATCCCATATTAATCGAAGAAAAAATGAAGTTTTCACGCACGTCACATCATTGAGATGGCTTTGTCTTCACCGCTTGCAGCTTATAGTCCCATCTGACAAATTTATCTCTTGTGTATAGGACAGGCCTGTAGACGTATCAGTTTTCTCCACCGCAATAATTTGCATGCGTAAATCAAGT
Organism: Asparagopsis taxiformis; assembly: GCA_030407315.1. Lineage (NCBI taxonomy): Eukaryota > Rhodophyta > Florideophyceae > Bonnemaisoniales > Bonnemaisoniaceae > Asparagopsis > Asparagopsis taxiformis. Next base: position 39,972 of record JALQPE010000443.1, on the reverse strand, counting down.
GGATCATTAGTTTATCTCCATACTGACCAATTGCAACTCAAACATGACAATCTGTCCACCTTACATCCCTGTTATGACTAGTACCAACTAACAGTTCCCTCTTTTGACATGTCCAACCACAAACATAGATTGCTGTCCATTTCGGCATGCCTGAATGTCAATACTTGGTGAACTACATTAGTCACGTTCAGGTACCCCGTAACTTTCAGAGACAATGACGTAATGAAAAAGCTCGTAAGCAGCAGTGGTACATCAATTCACCGAGACTAATGGAACAACCGATGAAATCACGTCGACGCCATGAGTGTCCAAACATCGCAACACACTCATTCCATCGCCACGAAGGCGCCGCATATTAATCTGCACATGCAAAAGTCGACGGAAGAATAATCGCGCCAATTGGCAGCACGAATAATGCAAGACTCGGCTGGATTGGCGTATCAGCCGTAGGTGTGTTCAGTCGAGCTTGGGCAAATTGACGTCATTGCAGGCATGGGACGGCTGTCTACAATATCGTGAAGCGCGGCGTTCGGGCCGATTCTGATGCTGCCCACAACGCGGGATGTGTCCCAGGGATGGAACGGAGGATTGGCGATGATAGGGGCAACGGCTTGTCCGATGGAAAAGCGCAAGACGATTTAGCGGTGCGGGTTGACTGTCTCGAAAAAATTGTAAAAATTGACGTCCTCCCCGCTTTCTGCCCATCGATTTACTGTACGGAGACAACTCGGCATTCGTTTCAAAGTTGACAAACTCTCTTCGTCTTTCCCGCACGTCATAATTGCAGTGTAGTAGCCACATGATGCGGCGCGTATGCGAATAGTCGTGTCCATGACCTGCTACATGAGCGCCTCTGTTCTGACACACATCGAGCTTAATCTACCAATATCTTTATCAATGCAGCACAACAAACTATACTTGATGGCGATTCTTAATTTTACGCATAGTCATACAAAGAAGCTCCAGTCTGCCAAGCATAACATTGTTGTCCCACAAACGAAAAAGACAAGCAGCATGCATATATACATACGTCTGATATTTTAGATGCATTTCCAACTGTTTCAGTCCGCCGATGAATCTTTCATAAGTAAATTGCGTTTCGTCACCGTACATTTTCTGTTCCCATCGGTAGGCAGTCAATAATTTCAGCGCTTCGGTCCCCCGCCCAGTTCTGGGCAGGTATCGAACGAAACGATATTTTCGGTCACATACTTTTCCTCGACATGTCCGCATCGATGGACGGTATGTTTCACCATGCTTTCTATGCCACATTCATATTCCGCTCTCCTCCGCCATGTCAACGCACTGGTCTTGAACAAGATCATGCAGTAGCACTCGTAACTCCAATCTACCCACATCTTCAACCAGCGATACTACGATTTGTCTCGCCAACATCCTCGCTGAAGCAAGTTCTTCTATTGCACCACATAGCTTCTCAACAGTACACAATGGAAGAACGTCGAATTTTTGCATTGTGCACAAAAATCGAAACTTGCCTCTCGCATCTCTTTTCCAGCGATACTCAGAGGAGGTGCTAATCCGGCGTACAGAGCGATCAGGTACTTTAATGCCCCAAGCCTCGCCGATGGGAACGACGAAAGTGAGTGACAGTCGATGCGATCATAGGAACACAAACTTTCAACGCACATTGCCCTGGACAAACGCTCCGTCCCGATAGAGTCGATACAACATGGTGTGAAAACAGTCGAGGATAGTGTCTTCATGCTGGTCCAAGAGCTTCTGTACTTTGGCATCGTGACCGAGAAGGATAAACCACACACCGTCTTGAGACTTTGTCCAAGCACCCGCATTTGGACTGAGAGCCTGTGGGGCCGTTCTGGTGTCTGCAAACATCCATGCCAACAAGTGCTGTGCTGTTTCGACCTAGGTTTAACCCAAGAACAACTAGAATAATGAAAGAGCGTTCTTCGTCTTGCGTTCTGGAGTGGAATAAAGGACGGGGCGAAAAAGATGGCGGGGCGGGAGGCATCCGAGTCGACCCCGTGGGGGTGTATGGTTCATAACAGGAGTAGGGCGTAATATTTGCTGCGGATGGTCAAATGACACAGCCGAGGTGGTGAAGTTTGGATCAACAGTGAATTCCTGCAGAGTGGCATAGGAAAAGTGTGGCCAAAAACGTCTTCCGACATGCGTTAAGAGTTGAGCGAATGACCAAAGCGCTGAGGTTGTTAACCGACTACCGCTGGATACAGCGAATCTACAATGACAGGGAGAGAGCAAACTGCGTTTCAGAACGTTATCGGGGAACTGCAGCAGTTGTGCATTCATTTGGAGAAGCAACAGAAGACGGATACGAGTCACCCTCCACCCTAAAGCGAGCCTCCTTCCAGGGTACATCCGTTCAAGATGCAGCAAGACTCGAACAGATCACCAACACTCACATTACGCAAGTTGCCAACCGGAAATGTTGCGTGCACTAGTACTGCCAATCTCCATCTAGAAGCTCTGCTTGGGCTGATCGTTTACATCCAGATCAACATAGTACACAATGCGGAATTTCGCTGGCGTACCTGCTTCAACTGCGCTGTAGCCTGTGACGTCACCGCTGCACGTCTAGATTTCGAGTCGCACGAGGACATCTGCCAGGAATCGCAGCTTGTACAACACCTCGCACTGACAGATAGTTCATTTTGGCGAATGCATATGTCGGATGATCATACCACTAGCTGTAAGCACTAACTCCACAGTATTTATACGCCGCCGATCACGCCGACGACAATAAAGTTATGGATCATCGTCTGCCTAGACAACAGGTTATGGACCCAAAACGCTAACCACTACGCCCTCAGCACACCGCACAACACCCCAATCCCACCTCCCTTCTCCCACCAACACCATCCACGCGCGACGCCCTACACCGCCGTGAAGCATCAACATACACAACGTGCGACGCCCTACACCGCCGGATCACCTACCACAGCCGCCCCAACAGTTTCAAAACGATCCATCAACATTCCCAACCTTACCCCACCCCCTCCCATTTCCCAGGCGGCCGAAGACCGCTCAACACGGCGACGTCGATACGCCACACAACGGCGACGCCAACAGGAACTGGACAGACTCCCGGACGATCTCTTCGCACAAGCTACAATTGAAGAGGAACACAATACAACTCCGGCCGCTATGGCAAACCAAACGCCAACACCCTCTGCCAACAACCCCAATCCCTCCCCGATACCCACAGCCATCCCCCACTTCGAATTTCCCCCACTCACACACACAAATCTCATCCAATGGTCCCTCAGCATCCGCAGTTATGCATCCATTCACAACATCACACCATACGTCATTGGCCCCACACCGCCCGAACCAAAAGACGCAAACGAACGCCAACTACACCACTACAGACTGTCCCTCGCTCGTCTCCTCATCGTCCCACACATTTCCCCACCCATACTCAAAAGTATTAGCCCAACAATACTATCCGGACACCCCTCGGGCATCTACAACTTCCTCAAAGACAAACTCTCCATCATCCCACCGCAGCACACCGAAACCAACTTACGACTCACAGCCGCCAGACTCCAACACACACCCGGAACTCCCATCACAGAATATATCACAAGACACCGCGACCTCCGTGATACAATGCTACAGTCCGGATTTCCTAACATTGAAGATGACAACACAACCGTGCAGTTCGTGCTGGACGGACTTAAACATCTTCCCAGCTGGACACCACTAATACGCGACGTGGCCAACTTTCACAACTTCCACAACGGTGAACGACCAAACTTGGAACTCGTATTCACGATGCTAGTAGAACATGAACAAGCCGTCCCCATCCATCCAGTAACTACAACACACCATCCACCGTTGCCTCCTATCCCACCGACCATACCCTATCCGCCCTCCCCACCAGCCTGGCAAACACACTGGCAAGATCCCGGATACTATACCCCCACATATCCATATCGAGCAAGAGGTCGTCGTGGCCGAGGCACCAACAGATACCAGCGCACTCCTCAAGGACATCCAATTCGCCACATACCACCTCCCCCCTTCCACAACGGTCACTGGTGTAGCTACCATGGATCACCAACACACACTACACAGACGTGCCGAGCCCGACAAGTACAACTGCAGCACAATAATACCAGAGAAACCCACCAAGCTCACTATGGCTTTCTCCCTCCACCAATTCACCCACCACCGCTACAAAACGAAGCAGCCCCAACTACACCACCAACAACCCAGTGGCACCAACCACAACACGCAGTATACACCGGAAACACACAAGCTGCCGCACCATCCCCTCCTAGCATATACCAACTACCTGACACACCAGCGCAGGACAGTGTAACGGATCCACAACTCGACACTTCATATACCAGCACAATAAACACTCCTTCCTCCGCCTCGTACATACTGGACTCCGGTGCCTATCCAACCCACCTACGGAAACCCTATCCCACCATGCAGCCCAAAGCTACCACCACCACGGTAGCATCTGGACAACAATGCCCAACCACACACCAGGGTCCCGTCCACTTAGACATTCCAAACCAAACCACACTCCACATTCCACACGCAGTCACACTACCCACCGCCACACACAACTTGATCTCCGTCAGCCAACTGGCTGACAGAAACGACATAATATTCCAAAAAGACGCAGCATACATCACTTATCGACAACCCCCTCCCTCGCCCAGCCAAATTCGAGCCATTGCCACAAAGCAGAATAACATGTATTGCCTCCCCGCACCCACTGTAGCACCGCCAACAAACACCCATGACCATCACACGGAGCCCAAACCACATCCTGGACTGAGCGCTACCCATCCACAAAACATATGCCACGGCGCGCGCTCACAGCCTAAACAAACATCAAAACCCAAACAACAACAACCAACACACACAAACACGAACAGGCCACGCGTCGCGGTACCTCCCAGAGCCATCCTACGCCACACTACAACCCCGAAGCCATTCCGTCTTTCCACAAACATCCCATGTCACCAGCGACAACTCCCCGTACCACCCAGCACTCAACAACAACCCAAACGCCCGCCTACCCCCCAACCCAGACCATCCCTCCCTCCAAAAACAGCAAAGAACCGCCCTAAACCTAACAATCCGACCATCCATCCCCCATCACCGACACAAACATACAATATCACCCCCAGCCCTCACACCCCTCACCCAAAAACCACAACGCCACACCAACTAGAGCCAATACGCACACAAAACACCATCACCCCTATCACTACGCCACACACCGAACCAAAAACAAATCAACACACAACACAAACCATACCGATCCCTACCTCAGTCCAATCTCTCCCAGAAACTACACGAGATTACCACGACTGGCATCTACGCCTCGGTCACCTACACCCAACAAGAATACACCAACTTGCCAAGTCAAACCTTGTACACGGACTGCCATCATCCCTCCAAAACCCACCTCCAGAAATTACGTGCACCGGATGCGCAATAGGCAAACAGCCATCTGCACCATTCCACAAACATCGCAGGCGAACCGCCACACTCGGATCTCACATACACACAGATGTATGTGGCCCTCTACCAAACCCCTCCATTAACGGCAACCGATACTTCTCAACGTTCACAGATGAAAACAGCCGTTTTATCCACGTACACTTTGCCAAACGCAAAAGTGACGCCGCTGCATACATTAAACAGCACATATCACACATCCACTCTAGCTCACCATGTCGAGTGACGGATATTACGATGGACAATGCCAATGAGTACTTCTCCAAGGAACTGCAAAAATTCTACGAAGACAACGGCATCACTGTACACCCAACAATTCCTTACACACCACAGGAAAACGGAATCAGCGAACGAGTCAACAGAACACTCATGGACATCACGAGAGCGACGCTACTCACTTCCGGCCTCCCTGAGAACCTCTGGGAATACGCCGCACGCGCAGCTGCGGATCACATCAACCACTCACCACACAACGCCCACAAACGACTTCCCATAACCAAATGGAATCAACGCACACCTGACCTTAGCAATTTCCAACGCTTTGGACAAACTGGATTTGTGCATGACCGGAAACCGCGAACCAAACTTCAGCCAAAAGCCAAGCTTGTACACTACATTGGCCGCGTAGACCAACACCACTACTACATCTATGACACTAATACAAACACTGTCCATCGCTGCCGCGCTGCAGACTTTCGTGCATACAGTCCCCAAACCGACCCCACAGCAACAGCCAATATAGCCCACACCGCACACACCGACACGGCGACCGATAAATCCCCCGCATGTCCCTTGCAGGCCGCACCAACCCAACCATACTCAGAACCTAAAACTCTCAAACAAGCACGTGCCGCACCAGACGCCCTCGAATGGGAAAAAGCGTGGAATGCCGAACTGGACACATTAGAATCACGAGGTACTATCACCTATGTTCCTAAGTCAGAACTACCCTCGAATACGAAACTATTGCCCATCAAGATTGTCCTCAAAACAAAACGAAACGCAGACGGCCAACCAATCACACGCAAAGTACGCTGTAACATTCGAGGCGACTTACAAAAGCCACATGAACACTACAATCCCGACCAAATATCATCCCCTGTCGCCGACCGTGATGCTATCAGATTGGCTCTAGCCATAGCAGCAGCACACAATTACTCCGTCCATCACTGGGATCTAGATTCAGCATTCCTTCATGAAACATTTGGCGACTCGAAAACTCTATACATCTATCAACCCAAGCGTTTCGATGGCACATACAAATATCCTGGCCGAGTAGGAAAGATCACAGGCAATATGTATGGATCGAAACAGGCGTGCAATATCTTCACCACTGGCCTATCGAACCACCTTCGCCTACACAAGTTTAACAGACTCACAAGCGACAGCTGCAGCTTTATGCTCACAAGTCCACACAATCCTACTCACTTTGTACTCCTTATCATAACCATTGATGATTTCCTGGTCGTCTCAAACAACGATGAACTGCGCGAACACGCCAAAACCCACATCCAAACCAAATACGTACTCAAAGACCTAGGACCAGTCGAGCACATCCTAGGATGGAAGGTCACCAGAACTTCAAACGAGCTAAAGATATCCCAACCTTCATACATTGCCCAACTACTTGAAAAATATGGGCTCACCGAGGCCAAAGCCACCAAGTCGCCGATCGCCTCAGATTTACTAAACACCACAGAAAAACTAACCGATCCACTCGACACTAAGCAGTACGACTACCTCGGATTGGTGGGCTGCTTGCGATATCTGGCAGATTCAACGCGCCCGGACATCGCATTCATTACTGGCTACCTGGGCCGATACTCCACATCCCCGCAACTGCTACACTGGCAAGCTGGACTCCGTGTACTACGCTATCTGAAACAAAGTCCCAACACAGGCATTTCCTATAGGACACAAAAAAAATCAGATCTCGTCGCTTACTCCGACAGCGACTTCGCATCGTGCACTTCCACCCGCCGCTCCACATCTGGAACGGTGATCCTTTACAACAATGCCCCAGTGGCGTGGAAGTCAAAACGTCAACGATTCATAGCCACGAGCACATGGCATGCTGAGTATGTAGCAGCCTTCCACACTAGCCAACATGTATCATTCCTACGCAACATAATACAAGATCTGCGCCACCATAACAAGGCACCCACACCCATATTCATGGATAACGCAGGCGCCATCACCACAGCTAACACGGAATTCCCCACCCCTAAATCGAAACATATCGATGTCAAATACCATTATCTCAAAGAAGAAATCCAGCGAAAACATATCACACTACACCATACTCCATCCCACACCAACGCTGCAGACATCATGACCAAAGCACTCAAACCTGCTCAGTTCACAGAAAAACTACCTCTCCTACGACTCACATAGCCCACGGCGCGCGGCGACTGTCGGATGATCAACCCCTTATTTCCGCGCCGTGTCCACAGCGAGCCTACGTTGTCGGATGATCATACCACTAGCTGTAAGCACTAACTCCACAGTATTTATACGCCGCCGATCACGCCGACGACAATAAAGTTATGGATCATCGTCTGCCTAGACAACAGCATAGAAGCCTTCCTTACACGATAGGACTAGGTAATGGTTGGGCGACCTTTAGGGAACGTGTTCCTGTAACGCCTCAATGCGCCAGAACAATGTGATCTCGTCGTGACAAACATGGCCGGTGGGAATCCTTCCCCGCTTGGGTGAAGGATCGAACAGTACGGTGGTTCGGCCAATTTGGAATTGGGTGCAACTCACGCATTTGCTATGAGCGATTTCAGTCGTGCATCAAACACGAGTATATCGCAAGGGGTGATGAGGCTCCCAGCTGTGACGATGAACGGAGTTTTGTGTGTGAGCGAATCAGAGGTTAGGAAGATTAGGTTCATGGCAGTCTGCCGTCGGGATGACGACCGCCACTAGAACGGAGATCTGGCTGGTTGGGTGACAGTTTTGGTACAACCACCCAAAATTCTGTGGCCAATTTTTTCCCAGTATTTCATAAATTTACCAACGCAATCCTGCTCGGAGATCAATCTTAGGCACCCGCTTACCACCCGCAATTCCCTCCTTCGAGCTGCAGAAGTCGTAGTGACTCCAACATGTCGCGCTGGAAGCGTGTATTACGGACTGCAAACACGACTTATCCAACTCGCAATCCACTGCCGTTCCTGCGATGAAATCCCAACGCTCCCCCACCTATGTTCACTACTGAGCACGAGCACAGTTGGCAGTAGCTCGGTGAGATGTGCAACGATATCCACCCCCACGGATCCGGCTATCATTAACGCGCACAAATATACCAAACCCTCCCGATCACCGTTGCGGAGGACTACAACGCGGAATGCACTGGCTGGTTGCGCTGCTTGTTATCGCCGATGCTACGCGATGGCCAGCCCTTGTGCGATCTTGCCCGAGTCCCAGCCCTCCACTAGAAACTGCTGACTCGTCTCCAATGCTCTAGTCAGGCCTCGGTGTTCATTGCTGCGTCTTCAATTCCGATCACTGCGAAATACCGACCAACAGCATTCAGATCACATTGAGTCGAGCTAGTGTCCGTCTGCTGTTTTCTCGTCGACCCAGGAATGCTCAAAGCAAACGGCAGCAATATTATTTGGGGAGAATGAACGGGACATATGATGATTTGACGGCATGCTCTCAGGGAATAGTGCGCGGGTGTACATTTTTCAATATGAAAGCGGAGAGGTGCGTCAGTTGGGTTGCGCAGCTGCAACGAAAAGTTGGGTGAGGCCATTCGCAAAGTGATGCGGTCAAGTTGTAAAATGCAGCAACCACCACGCTTAGACAGTGTGCATGTAAACCACCCGCCCATGATTCTGTGCTGATCTGCCATATCTGCTTGTTTGCGCATGCTTATTGTCGACGTGTCTGAAGCAACATCGCGCGTTGTGCGCGTATGGCGTGTATGAATGGAGCATGTGTGTGGACGGAACGCTTTGTGATTGACTCTAGTGTGCATGCCGAATATGAAGCGCTTGTTCCACAGTCATGCGGTCTGACAATGTTTTCTACAACTTGACGAAATAAACGAAACTGTCATTATGGTGCACGCACGCGAAGACAGTACGTATCACCGTCTGCAATATATTGTGCACTTTCCCCGGCTACCATTATTACTGATTAATAGTGGTACGCACTGATTACAGTACAGAAGTGAACGTTCCGGGAGTCTTGTGATTGAATCACTGCGATATCGATACATCGAACCTTTAGAGAGAAAGGATGAGCGGCATCGTCACTAGTGGAATTTCTACTGATGTGGTACAAGAATCCGGATTAGAAAGGAGGTCATGATGTACATATAATCCGACTGGCAGGGGAAATAAACAAAAGGAGCCAGCACACTAGCGGCAGTTTACTATTGCCCTACTGTTAGCCAAAGTGATCACTTAGCTTCTGAGCAATCATCGTGAGGCCTATCTGAGCTTCATCTCTCTTAAGCTCTCTAGTATGGACGATCAAGGTACATCGTCATCTACTGGGCAACCAGTTTTCATGCCAATTGCACACCCGGAGCTGAAGAAACTTGGACGCAAAGCCATCCACACCTTCCTCCGGAACCGTGAAAACTATCTACTGCGTATACAAGATGCAAATTCTTCAGGGAGCAATATGAAGCCGGTATCGATAATCTCATCTGTCGATCGTGATCTTCTGCTATCCTTAATTGCATTTGAGACGTTTCCAGGTGTATCCGAGTTCAAGGAATTGACAGATGATATACTGGAAGAATTTCTAAAGAGCAAAGAAGAAATAAAGCTAGAGTCCATATCGCTAGAGGACCTCGAGTCAGCGATAAAGACGTCAGTCAAGATCAATGTAAATGAACCAGATCCAGAACTTCGAATTCAGGCTCTGTTTACCGACTATCAAACTTTGCTGAGGAACAAGAAATGGGAAAGGCTGATCGAAGACAAACCAGCTCTCTCTATTCGACATATATGCGAAATGCTGAAGCCCAATGTCCTGAAGACCAGGATACAGCAAGATCTTGAACTAGGAGTACACGATCTGGAAGATAATTGGATGAAGTTTTACAAGCAGGTTATGAAACGTGCTGTAGCTTGTGAAGAGTACGTCCCGATAAAGTCCACGCCACCTCATCAGCATGAAAAAAGCAAACCACAAAGACGCGATAATGTCACTGTAAGGAGTTCTATGAATTCTCCTTGCGTACCTCCGAACTCCAGCACGCACAAGAATAAGGATACTTCTGAGAAGGCTTCTCATGTATCTTCAGTCTCTTGCTCGCCATCCAAAGCACTGCCAGACTGTCTCAATCCGTCCTGTAGCGGCAAACATTATATAAGATCATGTCCAAACACTTCCCAGGAGGAAAAGGATAGGTATTTGAAGCTATACCGAGACAAAAAGACCAAGAGCGGACGGCTTAGTATGTTAAACGAATCCATCACTAGCTCTAGTCGATTGAATGATTCTACTCGAGAAATCCCGGCAGGGCGGTTCAAGGCCTTACTGGCAGACAAGGTACTGGTTACTGTCAATGGCGACTATGGATCAGATCATGCCTCGCTCTCTGGGAGACATTTGGAAGAGTTATATCAAGCTGGTGTGTTTATCAATGTTTTACCGCTCGCAGAACCAATTTCTATGGGCCTTGCTCTGAACGAACGTGACGAGGTGGGGAAAGAGAAGTTGTATACTGCGAAACGTAAGGCACGTATATCTACTACAATCCATTTGCTTACAGGACCTTTACGGCTACGGAATGTTGAGTATCTCGTGTTTGATGAAGATATGGATGAGGTTTTACTTTCGCGCCCCTTGCTCCAATCCATAGGATTCGATTTGGAGAATCACCTTTCTACAGTAAGGCACCTCTATCATGATGCGGACTTCTCACACATAGGTTTCAATGGGATAGAAGACAGTTTTCATGGCCAAGAAACGGGGGCAGAGAAGGGAAAATTGGCTGAATTGCTTCTTACACCGACGGATCAGAGTAGTGATACACTACCAATTGATGAATGCCCTGAATATTCTGTTGACAAGGTGGTAGTATCTAAAATCCACAAGAGTTCAGATTATGCAAAGTCTATGGACGATGGTTCGGAGCACAGCCTACCTGTGGGTGTAGATAATGACAAGGAATCGGCAGATGGAATTTCTTTGATGCTGGAAGACTGCATAAAAGAGGGCTTACCAGAAGAGTATCATAATGATATGTCTGCTCTTGTTCGAGAATACTCAGATATTTTTCGAACCAAGCTTGGTGCAGATCCACCGGCACGTCTTCCTCCTATGAAGGTTCTCCTAAAGGAAGACGCAAAACCAATTAGGGTTCGAGTCCGACGCTATTCAGAACAACAAACTGAATTTTTAAGACGGAAGGTTGATGAACTGTTACAATTGGGACTAATATTCCCTAACAATAGCAGTCAATGGGCTTGCGCACCATTGGTTGTTCCCAAGACAGGACCAGAGGGCTTCCGCTTCACGGTTGATCTCAGACCGGTCAATTCACAGACAATTCCGTTCGTCTGGCCAATGCCAGACCTGGAATCTTGCACTGCGAAACTAACCAATGACACCTGTTTTGCCACTTTAGACTTGTGTCAAGGGTATTGGCAATTACCACTGGACCCTAGTTCACAAGAATGCCAAAGTTTCATTACAGCCGATGGAGTATTCACACCTACACGAGTAATGCATGGGCAAACAAATGCAGTGTCATACCTGCAAAGCAATGTACAGATTCTTTGCCGAGATATTCGCGACTCTCTGCTACAATGGCTAGATGACATACTGATTCACTGTAGAACAGTAGTTCAACTACTCACTATTCTTCGCACTTTTTTTGGTATCTGCAGAGAGCACAATTTGAAACTGCATGCGAAAAAGTGTAGACTTTATCTGGAGACAGTGCGTTGGTGTGGCCGCTCAATAAGCAAGGATGGAATTCGAATGGACCCAAACCGTCTAAACGGCCTTCTGAATATGTCTCACCCCATCACTGGTGCAGACCTGCAACAGTTCCTGTGTGCAGCAACATGGATGAAACATTCGATTCCATCATTCACTACAGTTGTAGCATCACTTCATGCGACTCTTGAGGATGTGTACAAGATGGCGGGCAAGCGCACGAGGCACGCGGTTGCCAAAATTAAGCTTGATAGCTTGTGGGGTGATGACCAGCGAAAGGCATTTCAGAATGTCAAGGATTCTCTATTACATTCCACTACGCTCGCTCACCCTGACTCCTGTAAGCTTCTATGCCTTTATACAGACGCTTCAGAGTTTCATTGGTCGGGTGTGCTCACTCAAATTCCTGCGGTTGATATTGATGCTGACTTTGTCGACCAGAGACATCAGCCGTTGGCCTTTTTATCAGGCTCTTTCACTGGATCGCGCTCTCGTTGGTCGACTGCAGAAAAGGAGGCTTTCGCAATAATCGAGTCGGTATTGCGCCTGGACTACCTCCTTCTTCGCCCGGAAGGATTTTTCCTGTTTACCGACCATAAGAACTTGGTATTCATATTTGATCCCTTATCTTCACGCCAGTCGATGGGTAAGCACACTACAAGCAAGATTTCGAGATGGGCTATGAGGCTTTCAGCATTCCGTTACACCATAATCCATATTCCCGGGCCCGAAAACTGTTGGGCGGACTTGATGTCCCGCTGGGGAGCCCCCACAGTGGTACAAAATCACGGTGCATCAGTCCGTGCTAAACTATCGGCACTTTTCGTTGCTCCAGTGGCACCCGACTTGGATTCAGATTTCAAGTGGCCTTCGTCAGTCGATATCATAACGGCACAGAAGGCAGCCTCTGGAAATGAAGAGGGACTCCCACCAAAGAAGAAAAAGAAGGGAATGGCAGTCACCAAGTCAGGATCAATCTGGATTCCTTCCCATGCAGTGGAACTTCAACTACGCATATGCATTATAGGACATTGCGGAAGAAGTGGACACCGTGGAGCAGATACTACACTCAAAACAATTTCCGAGATGTTTTATTGGAAAAATATGGATTCCGACATTCAGTCGTTCTGTAGGTCTTGTCTACACTGCCTGGCCCAGGCGGCCGGGCGACTACTGGAGGCCACAGGATTCCAAGACCGCTATCACATGCTCTGCATTCTGATAAACCCAATGAAGTGTTGCACTTTGATTACCTTTTCATGGGACAAAGTTTCATTGGTCACCAGTACGTGCTCATCTTAAAAGATGACGCGTCTTCATTCGTATGGCTTGAGCCAACAGCAGTGGCAGATGCCGCAACAGCGGTAGAAGTACTTTGTCGATGGTTCGCATCCTTTGGCGTATCCTATACTTGGGTGAGCGATCAAGGCAGTCATTTCTGCAATACAATTATGCGTCAACTTAATAGAGAGTTGCATACGCGACACCACTTCACGACAGCATATTGTCCACAGTCCAATGGAACAGTGGAAAGCATGTGTAAGGAGGTTCTTCGAGCTGCAAGAGCTCTGCTTTCGGAATTTCGTATGGATACCAAGGATTGGCCCAAATTAATTCGTCTGATTCAGACAATACTGAATCACTCTAAGCGCCCCTCTCTGGGTAATATCGCTCCAATCACGGCTTTCACTGGACAACCCGCAGACAGCCCACTTCTTTCTATCGTTCCACCTTCAGTTCCAGAACCTCGCTCTTTATCATTCATACAGGCGCAAAAGATTGCTGGTATCAAATCGTTGCTCCAAGCATCTGATGATTTACACAAAGAAGTCTCTTTCCGTCGAACAAAGAAAAGACAACAATCTATCGCAGCTCACAACGCTAGAACAAATGTGAGTGAGATTAATTTCACAGTTGGTGACTATGTACTAGTCGCGCAGAGGCTTAAAAATGATGGCAACAAGCTTAGGATCAAATGGCGTGGGCCTCAACGTATCACAAGAGCCGATTCTGACGTTGTTTATGAGGTGGAAGATCTCCTTTCAGGACTTTTAACTTTGGTTCATGCTAATCGGTTGAAGTTTTATGCTGATTCCAGTCTCAATGTGACCGAGACACTATTGGACACTGTTGCAAATAATAATCCACATTATAACAAGGCGGAGCAGTTGCTCGACCTGCGCTATAACAATGAGCTGGCCAGGTATGAGGTCCAAGTGAAATGGGAAGGGTTTGATCATGAGGATCCCACATGGGAGCCAATGGAAAACTTACGAGAAGACATTCCCAAAATGCTTGAAAGCTTCATGTCATCGCATCATGATGTTGAGATGGTACAGCAAGCACTCGCATTGTGACCTTTTCAAAGGAGAGAAGTGGTGCACGCACGCGAAGACAGTACGTATCACCGTCTGCAATATATTGTGCACTTTCCCCGGCTACCATTATTACTGATTAATAGTGGTACGCACTGATTACAGTACAGAAGTGAACGTTCCGGGAGTCTTGTGATTGAATCACTGCGATATCGATACATCGAACCTTTAGAGAGAAAGGATGAGCGGCATCGTCACTAGTGGAATTTCTACTGATGTGGTACAAGAATCCGGATTAGAAAGGAGGTCATGATGTACATATAATCCGACTGGCAGGGGAAATAAACAAAAGGAGCCAGCACACTAGCGGCAGTTTACTATTGCCCTACTGCTAGCCAAACATTACTATCAGAGCACCATCACTATCTCCAGTTCTCCTTCAACGCCGAGTGCCCTACCGTTTCGTACCTAACAAACCTTGCGCTGCACCTTCCGCCACACTCGTATATGCTTTTGAATTCTTGCGTCACTCTTCTGATGCCGAACAATGCTTTATTGACTGTCTACTCTGATATCTCTCACCCCTATGCAGTGCTCGGACCAGCAGCCCCTCCAATTTTCAGTCGCTCCATCGCCTCTACTATTGCGTCTCTGATTTCATTGACGAACTCCATCTGCGCTGTATCGCTATCCGTATTCGTCACTTCGTTACTGTTTTCAATTCCAGTCACACTCCTCAGTGACTGCAATCCCTTCAACACATCCGCAATAGTTATCTCCTTCTGCCTCGCCATCCATTTCAGGAATCCCTCCTTCGTGAATACGCTTTCTCCATTCTCATCAACCATATTAAATAGCGAATTCTCGTCTCGGCAATCATCCAGTGTCATTTTGTAGAACACAGGAATAATGATCACTTCACGTTCCCCGCCCTTTTCGAATCGCTCCAAGAAGCACATCAGCTCCTTCAGCGTCCACTTGCGTGCAGCAAACTCCGGTGACAGGATCACCACAGCAATTTTCGCAGTCCGCATCGCATCAATCATCTTCTGAGATGCCTTCTGCCCGGGACGCAGCTCAGCCTTGTCCAGAAACACTTTATAACCCAGTGCAACCAACAATTCGTATAACGGCTCGGCAATGGTCAGCTTGTGGGTACCGGCGTGGCTGATGAACACGTCGTAGACCTCTTCTGATTCGGAGCGTGTTGGTTGACCGTTTGATGGAGGTGGATGCGGTTGAGACAGAGGTGGGAGGGGAGGCTCATCTCGCGGGGGGAGATGAGTGCTGTCTGTGACGAGATCGACGTGACATATTCCCCTTTTGAATCTTGCACTAAACAGTCTAGGTGTATCGGGTAAATAGTGACCCGCTCTGACCTGACCCTCCACGCTGGCTATCGCGAAAGATGAGTCATTTCCCTCATACTTCACCTTCCGTTAAAATGTGAAGCCCAAAATGGCCTCTCCTCGTCTTGCATACCAGCCGAGGAGGTGCAATTCTGTCTGATGCATCACTGTCGCCATCGGGATTTGCTTCGTGTAACAGCTCTCCCGAAAACACATTCCATGACATTGGCTTCCTCACAACTGCCCCATTCTCTCCACCTACCCGAAAATTTGCGACAGCTGAGATGACGCTACCATCTGGGCTGAACCATATTGATTCTATAAATCGGTTTAGAAAAACTTGCGTTGCATCATTGGGGTCCCCAGAGCTCGAAGGATACGATGAAACCTGCTCATCGTCGGATGTTAACGACAACGCCCAATGCTCAAGATCTGCCAACGAGTGTAACACGTTGCCGTTCTGGGCGTTAATGACATGCACGTCACAGTTATCATCATGAACGCCAAATACATCGAATCTGCGGTCATTTGTGTAGTTTAACTATGACAGAACCGAAGTAGTAGACGCGGCCGGAGCCAAGCTGTCCACTTATGAGTCAACCGTTATCAAACGCTTATCCTTAGCGTGCTGATACGCTAGAGGTTCGTGTGAAGTGAACGGTGTACCTTGTTTATTGAAAGTGAGAATGTAAGTAGAATGCAATTCATGATGGTAGTGATCCACAACTATCTTTTGCTACTCTGATTACAACTAAGAATTAGAGATGTGCAGACTTGCACAGGTTATTGAATCACTCTCATTATTGGAGATTACGTGCTCGTGTGTTGTGTTGCTATTAAATGTGGATGAAAATCATCCACTCTCCTCGATGTCTCATGCAATAATTACAACAGCGGATGATGGTGGACGGTCCAGCTGCAACTATTGTGTTACTGTAGAACTGTCGTCTCAAGCAAGTCGCTCGGGAGACAATGGCTCGCGTTGCGTGACGCTGGCGTACGCACCGTGTGATGCATAGATACGCCTACGTTTGCAACACAGCTGCAAATTCAACTGGCGCCCACTTGTCGAGATTCCATTGGCCAATGGATGGATCTCGTTGCACAAAGCTGAAAAGTAAATTGTCAATTTCAATTCGCTAAGTGCTTTGGCTGGTTTGAATAACTCCGATCTCATGTCTTGCTCCGCACTGAAGACGCATGTTTATGTTGGCGTTGCGCCGTCTGTAGGTGAACGGAAAGCCACCGCTCACATGATCGTCTCTCTCAAACCGCTGTGAAATTGCTGCGCGCTATCGTTATTATTCATCATCGCCCACACCTTCCTGCGAGAACACATGTGACCATTTCGTTTCGGTTCTGTGATTGGTGCTAAACATGCATCAATCTGATTGGCACATGAGGAGCCAATCAGTGGTTCTAACACACGGCAATGACGTGTAACTTGATGGAAGATTATCTTCCAGCATGCCCATACTGCATTTAGGTTATGTAGTGGAATCTGTCATTCCGTACTTCCCTATGAGTGGATAGTTACATAACGCTTGGGTTTGTTTGGCAGAAGCATAGACCTATCACTTGACTATGCCATGATGGCCAACAGTTACTTCTTCATTTGCTATGGCAGTGATTGATAGAGGAAATCAATCTGAGCGAGCAGCTCAGAAGCGATTCCTTTATGCGATTCTATCAGGATCACAGACAGCTTTTGCTGTATCTGCAATCTCAAAACCACCGGGCGGTTTCGGGATTTGATGACTTGCGGCTAATGTGTTATGCGTGGGCCAAAACGTGATTGCGCCTACAATAGCATATCTCAATGTAATCGCTATTGAGTAATGTCGATTAGCTAGCCACGAATTAGTCTATAAAAGAGCACAATCTGCCGCGGTTGTGCACGGGAAGAGGCAGTGAGGCACAGAAGCAGCCATCCTCTTCCCCAGCTGTGCTGAATAGTTCTCCAACGCTAACCATCCGTGATTGGAG
Source organism: Asparagopsis taxiformis (assembly GCA_030407315.1). Taxonomy (NCBI): domain Eukaryota; phylum Rhodophyta; class Florideophyceae; order Bonnemaisoniales; family Bonnemaisoniaceae; genus Asparagopsis; species Asparagopsis taxiformis. Next base: position 21,923 of record JALQPE010000443.1, on the reverse strand, counting down.
CTTGTGTGAGGATTGTCACTAAGAAATAACTACTTTTACCACAGTTATGGGCCCAGCGGGCAAGAATCTGCAAGCTCAGGCTATGAAAACAAGTTCTGATTCCAAGCGTAATCTCGAAGATGCACCTGCATTGGTACCTGGACAAGACAGGCAGAAATGGAGGAGAGATGTGATGTCATGGATGGACATTGTCGAAACTCGTGCAAAGGTCAATGACAAGAAGTCAATAGCTACTGAGGCTACGTTTGCATATGTTCTCTATGATGCAGTAGACTCTTGCTACCAGAAGGTACTAGACCATGCCAGAGACTCGGGTACTCTGTCCTTCGATGGAGAGAAGCAAAGACAGAAAGCTGTCGTCATGAAAATTATCGAGTTGATAGGTCAAGACACGCCTTTGGAAATCATTGACCGTTTACTATCAGTTTATAAGCAGGTACACACCTGCATCAGACTACAAAATGAGCAACCATCGCAATTTGCCACTCGATTCCGCGGTCTGGCGTCAGAATATATGTCTTTGGCCGGTGTGTCTGCCACTGAACAAGAATCACAGCTTCTAGCAATGGTGATGCTACAAAACGCGCGACTACCGAGTGACACACAAAATGCTGTAAAAATACAACTAGTTGCGCAGGGACAGCAGCGCACATCATCCAGTCAAAGCCCATTACCCGTGTCAAAAGACGTCATGAATAATTTGAACAATATTATGGCCACTTTAAGTACTGCATATCAATCTGCCGATACTGGGAATGTTGCAGGATCCTCGGGTAATGACACGGAGATGCGAATATTCTCTGTGTCTGCATATGATCATATACTCCAGATGATCAAGAATGCAGCTCAAATTACATCTGCAGAGCTGTCCAGAACGCGTATTGCCACAGCCAGTCGTGATACTAAGCACAAGATATACTTGGATGACGTGTATAATATTCTAAAGTCACTTGACACATCCGGAAAGCTTTTCAAGCAGCGGAGCTCTATTGAGCATAAGGAAAAAGGGCTTTTTGTAGCCGAAGAACATACTTTACTACCGAAAAGAGCAGCCTTATTTGCTGCCACGGCGTCTAGAAAGCGTCCGACCCGCTTACATAATAAGTCTAGAAAGTTCTCTGAGCGCAAAAAGAATACGACATGTCACAGTTGTAAGCAGACAGGTCATTGGCAAGGTGATCCGGAATGCCCCAACAAAAGGCCGAAAATTGACACGTTCAATGGACAACCCAATGCGACAACCCGTGATGGCTCTCAAGCGAATGAAGCAGACAAGGATTTTCGGAATTAGGGTCAGGTTTACTGCCACCTGATCCTAACCCCATACTAGATACTGGTGCACCACGGAGCATTGGTGGAACAGCAAATGCAGCTGCATTGTGTAGTGCACTGGGAATACAGCTCGAAATGACACCTCCTAAAGAGCAGTTCATTCATGGATGGGGACCTGGTATGCATAATGCGAAACCTACATGCGCAGTATGGCAATTACCGGTTCAGCAGGTTGATGGAAGTAGGACCATGTTTACCTTCAACTTGATAGAAGGAGAAGAACCGCTGATTATTGGTTGTGATATAACTGAACGATCACATATTGACAACATACATGATCTGTTGCACGTATCCAACGCCAATGGATCACGTAATACTTTCCATACATACTTCAATGATGGAGAAAGCCGCAGAAGATTATCCGTAGTACCCCCACCAATCATCCCATCTGTTATTGGTGTGAAAAATTCCTGCTCATACCTTATATCAAGCAATGATTACCTCTCAAGAATTGGGCCAGCGCGTTTTGCAAAGCGCATACACCAATATTCGCATGCCACGGTGCACGAGATGAAGCGCATTTGCAAAATGGCTAACGTATTAGACAGTGAACTTGCAATTGCACTTGAGAATGAAGTGTCTGCATGCGACATATGCTGCCGCACTGGCAGACCAAAGCGATCCCGACAGGTATCTATCACCCATATAGGTTCCAGCTTCAACCAATCCGTGCAGGTGGATTTTATGTTCATGAAGTTACGATATACTACTCGAACGATCCTGCATATGCGCGACCGCGGCACTGGTTATTCTGAAATTGAAGTGGTGCCCTCACGTGATCTTGATGACACAGCACATGTGTTTGATAGGGTATGGATCTCCCGCCATGGCGCACCAGTCACTGTCAGTGGAGATCAAGAATTCAACCGCGAGGCGTTTAAAAAGCTACTGAAATGTCACAATATCAGTTTTGAAGCGCGTCCAGCTCGACGGCACAATAAGTTAGGCTCTGTCGAACGTAAGAATGCTATTATAAGATTGATCTTACAACGCCTTGAGTTGCAATGCCACGATATCACTATGGCATCTCTGGTTGCGCGTGCCTCCTTTCTTAGTAATCTACTATCAGGCTCGAAACTTGCCAGTTCTTTCGAGCAAGTACGTGGATACTCCCCTGGGTTGTGTGGTTTACGACACAATGTCATACCTCATGACTTGATCACTGCCCACCAAGAACAAATTGCTAATCGAGCAATACACCGCATGCTATCTACAAAAGCGCCAAAACTACTAACTGCCGACGCACTGCCCAGCGGTACACCCATCTGGGCATTTCTGCAGAGTGGAACTTGGGAACCACTAGTCGTTTCCAGCGCTACTCCACATTACATCGTCGCAAAACGGAATGGCAAAGGCAAGTCGCTGAATATAGCATATGAAGATGTGCGATTGGCTCCCCGCACTAAGCTCAACAATTCTATACTCTCTTTTGAGCTTGGTAATACCAATCTAACATCAACAGACGCTGCCGAGGATTTGGGGGGTGATGTAGTCATCCACGGATTGGACAACTCAAATCCTGGCAGCGCTGACATCATAGACACTGAAATGCCAAGTCCTGACAACAATAATGCAGTCACAGCTTTAATGGTGCAACATCAAAATGCAGAATGCACTGCAAAAGATATTGGTCAGGTATCATCACTGAATGAACCAGCTCATGGCACTTGTATGCAATCAAATGAACAACATATTCTACAAGTTATCTTGGACACTATAGGCCCAAACCAAGTTTCTGGCTCCAAACTTAGATTCGCTCCTGACTGGATCATCAGCAACTCGTTTGCGCGAGAGTTAGATAACTGGAAAGATGTATACACAGAGATACATGAACATGCTGTCCCGAAACATGCGAATATAGTGCGCTCTCACACCGTTTTCAAAGTGAAAACTGATGAATCGGGCAAGCTATCTCTCAAATCTCGTATTGTGGCTCATGGAAACGAGGATCGAGAGAAAGATTCGATCCGAAAGGACTCTGCAGCAGCCCAATTTGTTGTCATACGCATACTACTGTCACTTGCAGCAATTCTCGGACTCAGACTAGCCAAGATAGATGTCAAGAAGGCATATCTACAAAGTGGACCTATCTCACGTGACATATACGTACGTCCTCCTAGAGAGTGGTTTACACTGTCAGCTGATGATGGAAATAACAGACGAAGCATCTTATGGAAACTGGAAAAACTCCCCTATGGAATCGTCGAGGCTGGGAGACAGTGGCATCTTGTTGTTGAGAACTGGATACTTTCCAAGCTGAAGTTTACCAAGGTGCCTGGTCTATCCCAGATATTCGTCAAGCGCACTGATAACATGATATCACATATTCTGGTTAAGGTGATTGATGATTTTTTGATAGCTGGAAGTCTGGATGCACTCAACAGTTTTGTCACTGACGCTCGAGCTCAATTTGAGATTGGCACAGTGGTTGTCGATGACGTCATCAAATTTAATGGGGCAGAGATTGCTCAAGCGGATGATGGCTCAATTAAGCTCAATATGACGGAGTATTGCAATCGAATTGAGCCTATTCCACTGACGCGAGCACGAAGAGCACAAACAAACATGCCAGCCTCAAAACAAGAACTATCTTCATATCAACACCTCGCTGGTGTCCTCAATTTTCTTGGAAAAGGAGTATTACCACATGCATCCTATGTTGCAAGCTATATGCTTCAGAAAATAGCACCATTGAAAGTATCAGGGCTTGTTACAGCAAATGCAATGCTCAGAGAGATAGAGAAGCTATCTCCATCACTAACTTTCCTTGCACCAGAGCGGAATTACGCACCAGATGCTTATCTATGCACTTTCTCTGATGCATCTTACAACATCAGCTCTAAGCAAAGCTACGGTCAGACAGGTGTCTTTACCGGTTTAGCCATCCCCGAAGGTGATGTTCATGCATTCCACCCTCTTGATTGGACATCATCAAAGCAGAGACGTGTCACCTATTCATCATTTGGCTCTGAAATTTCCCAGTAAGAAAAATTGACGACCCATAGACATCCTGCAGATGTACGACTTTTGATGCGCGTATGACATTCCAGAAGGGGGCTTTCAATGTACTCTGGATATCCGCTTAGTGATGTCTATTTGATATACTTCTGATGTACGTAGGATGGTAGAGTATGATTGTGGCTGTATATGGGAAAATATGGGAACCCTGAAACTCTCAAGTATACTCATGTGCATTTTCTTTGACTATGAAAAAATGATGAGATTCGCCCAAATAGTGGTTGCCACATTGGATTTTGATGAAAGTTCGAGGCGATAATAGGACGGCACGGATTTTTGGTGCCCACAGGCACTTGAAGAGAGTTTGCGATTGGCGTTCCTTTTCTGTTTAGCGAATATGCTGCATCTACGGATCTAGAAATTCAATTTGTAAACATAGTGCAAACGTGGCCTCATATCAAATCGACAGAAGTTCTTCGTCCGATTTTTTTACCAAGTCCACCATCCCAAGCTATCTTGTGCATCATTAAGTTTTTTCGCATGCCTCTCAGCACGCAAAAGCTTCCTTCCAATGCGCCTGAAAGCGGCACCTCCAATCTACCCACGGCATCATTGGTGTACAAAACAAGCGGTCTGTACCAATTTTTGCGTCCGCACGCCGTGTTCGGCACAGCATTTCTCCTCACATCCTTGACGATGGGTATTTTCCCGACATCTACGCGACAGTCCACCATGTTTGCATCTATGGTCTCGGCTCCGATGCCCGTGCAGCGTGCCGTTGTACACTATACGGCTGAGTGCGCTGAGCGACGTTCTGGGACTTGCGGATCGATCGCATGAACACAATGGATCTACCGCTTGTATTGGTGGAGGGTTGGGGCATGCTGAAGCGCGTGCAGGTATCGTGGCCCCGGCTGTGGCTGGGCTGGCGTTTTGTTTCGTGCCGAATACGAAAAAAGGCTTTGGGAGCTGTTTTGGTAGTATAGACGCTGATGATGAAGACAGTGTACTTGATCATCACCCACCGGATTTCGATGCACCCGATTTACATCGTGGGTTTCTGTATTGGCTTTGTGCGTGCAGGGTGTGTAGATTAATTTAAGCTTCTCTCGCTCTGTGACTTGTGTTTCTGGGGTACCGCCGAATGCACTTGCGCTTGTGGCGTGGAGGACCGTACTTCGGTTCGTGTTTGTTTGGGTGATCACTGTTCTGATGAACGATGTGCTGGAGGCTCATGAGAAAGTGATTTGAAGTGTGCACACGTATGTTCAATGCGGTCGAGGCGAGTTTGCGATTTGCGCTCGTTTGTTGTATAGTATATATGCTGCAGCTGCGCTGTATCATTTCGTGCAATGCAAATCTGTGGTCGGGTTGTTAACATGCTCCTGCATATTGTGGTGGCGATGGAAGGCGATTAGTTGCAGTGAAGCAGCACAAGTCTGGTATCAGTTGGGTGGGGCGGAAAACTAGAAGCAGAAGGGGGCGGGGGAAGATGTAAACTGGAAATTGATTTTGCAAAGAAGAATTGTTTATTTACATCTTTGGTGTGATATCTATGTTAATTGTGGGCGGAATGGACCAGAACAGGAAGCAGCTAGTGTTTCTCAGTTTAGCGCTACATGCACTATGGCGAGTGTCATTGTCGATCAGTGCTTCAAACTGGCGACATAGCTCGGCCACGAGCATAGCGCCGAAGCGCTCGTGGAGCCAGGCCACCACCCTGCCGCGTTGACTGTAGTGGGTAGCGTCAGCGTGGTGGGTTTGATATTTTTGCGAGGGGCTGAGCCATTTTCCGTACTGTGATGTTCGGAAACGGATTTTGTCGCAGTCTGGGAATTGAATGGTCTCAATGTTTCAACCTTGTGATTGAGCTGGAAGAGGTCAGGCTCATTGGTGGTGGACTGAGACTTTCCAATGGGCAGGCAGAAGGTAGGAATACTCGCAAAGCACTGGAAGAAGGTGAGCAGTGCGATGAAGAATTGGTCACGCTCACTATTCCTAAAATAGCTGTTGAACGCCATTCTGAATGTGTTCGTGTTTCGTTCGTTCGGAATAGAGGATTTAATGGATGGTGTGAACATATTGTCTATGGGTTGAAGAGTTGTAGATGGGCAGTTGCTGGTAAATATTAACGAATCATCCATCCGACCCGACCTGCATCAGAACCATCAGTTGCGCCTGTCAGGCACAACGACTGGATACGATCCGACAGGAGAATAATTGGAAACGACTGTGCACTAGGTTCTAATGAACACATGTTCCATTCTAATAACCCGAGCATACACATAAGGATGGTTTTTTAACGGTCACTGCAATGCGATGGAGGATGAGATACGAGTGATTGCGAAAGCTTACGTAATTTCACAAGACTGCGGGTATGTGTGGTCTGGTCACGTGCCGTGCCAGGCGTCAAGATGTGAGCCAGCAGTGATAGTCGCATGAACACCGTGAGATGGTTACCGTCTGCTTAGAATAATATAGTGCCGACAACTGGCCATGTGAATCAACCAACTGATTGAATAGATTTAGTTGAGTGAGTGAGCGAGCGAGTGACAGAAATAGCCGGTGAGGAAAAGTGAAGAAGGAAACGATACAGACGTACGTCTGTGTAGAAATACAAAAAACTGTACATTCATCAAGTAGCAGTGGTTCGTGATATAGAGTCCCAGACGCATGCAAAATTTCCCGACGTCAGCACAATGCTGCGCATTGTTTACAAAAGAACAGTGCCCGGATCTGCCGAGTTGGACACGGACAGGAACGCGCAGTCCGTCTTGCTAATGAAAACATTTTCACGAATCAAGCCCTGCGGAAACATGATGGATTCGGCCACACGAACGACAATGGCCACCGTCTAAACATCACCGAGCTTCTCGAGCCGGAAGGAAATGCGAAACGTGCCCTACAAAGTATTGAGCGTCTCCGTGGCGCGGGGATGATGGTGCGGAATGAAGGCTGGCAAGCCTTGAGGAACACGCGAAAAATGGTGTTCTGCACATCGGTGGCAGCGATCGCAGGGACGTTTTTGAGGTCTGCAATGTAAACCCTAAAGTTGGGCGTGTTGACCTGGGTGGCGCGGGAGAACTGGATGCGGAAGTCACTGTTGCTGAGGCCAGAGTGCATGGCCTGGAGCTGTGTCGAGGCTGAGTCTGGGAATCAAGGCGACAGAGACGGAGATCAAGCAGGAGAGCAGAGCGAAAAGCAAGGAGAGTGTATGGGTATCTAGGAATGGGACTCTACTCCTGAATTGCGAGCTAAGACCTGCCTGCTCTGACAAGCAGAATTTCGGTGCATCAGATTCGCGCGCGAAGCGCGCGCCAGCGCGTAAAGGGCACTGGTACCAAGTTTAACGCTTAATGCAAACAATCGATCACGGCGCGGGAGCAATCTGCCCATTTGAGATCCCCACGTGTCCATGTGTCCAGCGGTTAGCGAGACACACACACAGACGTCCGTCTCTGTGCAGCGGTCAATTTTTATGCCGCACAACGCAACGCGTCGACTAAAGTACAATACAAACCGACACATCATCGGAATACATTTTGCATCGATCCCGACCATATCAACTGCACAACAATCATGTTAAAACGAAGCCAAATCGACGAAAGCAACGCCGCGTTATCCTTGGCTAGCGTGCAAGCACCATGTTTTCCATCGCGGAAAGACTACAGCCGTACAGTTGTCCCGGCGACAATCTGCGCGTCGCAACCGACATGTACGCCGCAGAGCAATTTTACGAGCGCTGCGTCGAGGAGCACAACCACATCGGAGCCATGTATTGTCTCGCAACCATTCTACGCGTCTCCGAAAACATGTGCGACGGCCGACGCGCCATGCAACTGCTCCAACGCTGCGTCGTTGAAGGCTACCATCCCGGCGCCATGTTCGATCTGGCACGCATGTATTCCGACGGTAAGTTCTGCGAGCAGGATTTCGTACGAGCCGTCGATCTGTATCAACGCGCCATACAACTAGACTATGACGCGTGCACGATGTTCGAGCTGGCAATGATCTATGACGTCGGCGAGAAAGACGTTCCAATGGACGTCTTGCGCGCGATGAACTATTATCAAATGAGCATTGACGTCGGCCAGCATCTGGAGGCAATGTTCTGGCTCGCTCGATTACTCATATCCGATATCATGCAGCCGAAACGCGATGTGTCGCGCGCAAAGCGTCTGTTCACCATGTATGTTGAGCGATGTGAAGAGCCGATGCCGATTATCGAGATATGCAACGAGCTGATGTACGGATCGTCCAACCTCCCACGAGACGTCGCACTAGCCGCGTGCTTGCTACAGGCATGCGTGGAACGATGGGACGAGTGTGATGCAATGATACCACTCGCGGAAATCCTTCTGAGCGGCGCTTCCGGTGTCGCCAGAGACGCAACGCGTGCGATACGTCTATGTGAACGAACCGCCAGTGTTCGCTGGGAGTATTCACTATCAACGGCTGTGTTGGCGCGCAAAATCGCCTATGGAACATCGCAGATTCAGGCCAATGTGCAGCTAGCTGTGTATCTGTGTCAGATGAGTATTGCGAGGGGGAACGATGCGGCCGTTATGCTTACATTGTCTGAACTGCTGTTAAGGGGCGCTCCGGGCGTGGAAAAGGACGTGGATTGTGCGATGAATTTGGTGGATAGAGCTTCTGGGAGTGATCGTGTCAAGTTTCAGATGTCCAAGATTATACAGCTTGCAAACGATATGGCACAAAGAAAGGGCGGAATGGCGAGGAATCCGTCGTTTGCCGTTTTGTTGTTGGATAAATGCATGAATATGAAGGATTTCAAATCTGAATCGACACTGGCTCTTGCGGATGTCGTGCTTCAAACGAAAGCAGTTTTGGATATTGAGCGGGGCATTCAACTATGTCGTCAGTTGGTTGGTTTGGAATCATATTGTGAAAAGCTCGAGGATCTTGCAGAGTCGATTGCATTTAGCGATGCGGGTAATGGTGCGCTCGTGATGCGTCTGTTGGAACTGTTCATGGACAGTAAACATGGCGCAGCCGCTATGGTTACACTTGCGGAATATCTCATTACTGGAGATCTGGGCATTGCAAAGGACAGTGAACGTGCTGTATGGCTCTGTGAACGTGCGTTGGAGAAGAGCAGGGACTGTAGCGACAAAGTGGTCGGTATCGCAAAACAAATGGATTGTGCAAAATCGTGCAAGCCAACGGACACTGCACTCACGATTCGTCTACTACAAATCTGCGTCGACAAATCCAACAACGCAGAGGCCATCGTCATGCTCGTCAAATTACTGTGTTCAAACAAAGCGAATCGTAACACGGACCACACACTACGGCTGTGCGGCAAACTAATCGATAGCGACGTGTCTTGCGACAGAGCGTTTCATCTCGAAGAGGAAATCGGCAAGGGTACGACGCGCGTCGCCAAAAACATGCCAATGTCCATAAGAATCTGCGAAATGTGCATGGAGAAATGGGACGATCCATGCGCGATCGAAACTGGCGTGGAAATCATGTGCGGTTCCACAGAAGCTAGCGACGTAAATCGCGCAATCCGTCTCTGCGAACGCTATGTAAACAACAATATATGCTGCGAGATCATCATCCGCATCGCGCAAAAAATCTGCATCGAAACATCTCAATACGTACACGACCCATCCATATCGCAACGTCTACTAAACGTCTGCCTCAGCGCACGACATGACCTCTCCGCCATATTCCTGCTCGCACAAATACTACTGCAAGGCATACGCGGGGTTCCATGGGACCCCGCGCGCGCCATGCAGCTATGCGCGATGTGCATACGACACGACGTGTCGTACATTGCGCGGCTGCGACGCGTTGTGGCGCAACTCGGGCGTCAAAGCGGCGACAAGAAGAGTCTACATCTTGCGATCGCGCTGTGCGAGCTGGCGCTCGCGCACGCGGACGACACGCGCGTCATGGTGCTTCTGGCCGAGCTGCTGATCCGTCTGGATTACGAATTGCACGGAAGAAGTGATACTAGAGGCGAAACGACAAGCCGAAGGGCTTGGGAATAGTGCTGTGTTTTATATTGTATCTGATATGTATAATCACGGGTGGAAGGGCGGAGAAACGGCGTCGATTCGTGCTTATCTGGCGACGAATGCGACGAAGAAAAGAATTTCAAAAGAGTTGAAGACAGTTCATTGGTTTAATCCAGAAGAGTTTGGAGTCAGTCAAGATGCAATGGGCTTGTCGAGATTGGTAGACGCAGCAATGTGCGTGCAGGCGGATCGATTTGTTCATGCACTGCCGTCGAATTTTGGGAGCTGGGTAGCGGAGCAGAGGGCGGGCAAGGGGAAAGCAGAAACAAAGGTAGTGAATTGCATGGATCAAAGCTTCATAGACCGATGAAGTAGCGCGGTTGGGTGGATGACAAGCAACATTTATGCAATGGCGGTAGGTTGAATTTTCCATCGACAGCATGGTTGCGAAATATATACTGAGCGGAGATCAGCGACATTACGGTTGCTGCACGGGCACTAGAGTTGGGATGTGGTCTCGTGATATGGACATCCTGACTCCTCACGTTTCCTCTTCGCAGCATGTCTAACATTGCTGCTGCGCAACTGCTATCTACACCACATTTTATTGTCCAATTTCGGGATAAAGCTGGTATACTTAGCGTACTGCGGTTACCACACAAGTCACACTGGACATGTGGGCTAATAGTCTAAGCCTAAGTAGAGTTGCGAATACGGTACAGTATTCGCGCGCGCGAAGCGCGCGCCAACGCGTAAAGGGCACTTGTTCTCCATTTGTATTTGTTCAATAAATCAACGGAAATTCATGCGATGTAGTGCATATGGCGTGTACATTATCTACAAACATGATTGAGATGCCCATCAGCGCGGACCAGCCACTTGCCCGTGTGACTGGCCGCCCGATCGAGCGGTTCATCTATCTTAACGCTCATTGGGCTATTTCTCTCCCACGCACGATGTTGTTTCTCTGTAGGTTTGGTAACTTGCCACGCGTGGGGTGCGCGACAACTGCGAATCGTTGAGCTGAATAACTGTAATGATGGCAGTACCGACTGACCGACCGACCAACAAACTCATGCATTTGTGCATGTACGCTGCCTATATAAGGAAGGAACGGCACAGTGGGGCTCAAGGCGCCCATTGTGTGGCGGTTAACTGCTCAATCTGGAGCGTAGGTTGTCGGTGGGTGGGTCGGCAGCGGGTGTTTCTGCGATCGAGGACAGTCCGTTTCCAGGATGTCGCGGATCTGCCAAGTACAAGGTGACGTTCTTGAACCTGTTGAGCCGGGAGAATTTTGGTGAGTTGATTCCGGTGGAGGGGCTGGTGTACTCACCGCTGGCTGCATTGTCGAACTCGAACCAGCAGCCGTTTTTCACAGTGCGCTGATTTGCAAAACGGGCCTGTGGAGCAAGTGGCGGAGATTGGAGTGAACCGTCGGATTATTCGGCCGGGCGATGAGAGGGGCAAGGCATGCCAGTGGTGGATGCGGGAGAGGTGACAATGCCGGGTACTACCCGACTTAGTAAGTCGACGAGCGTGATTCTGAGAGCGGACTATGCGCACTCATTTGTGATGGTGCCGGGGATGATTGCGCCGTCTCCGGATTGGATTGTGCAGACCAACAACAGAAATTTGTTTGATGTGTCTCGGGGGCGGTTTGTGAGGCGAATGACGGGCGACCTGATTGCGTACGACACTGGTGTGGATGATGGAAGTGGGTTAACGCCGCCGTGCTTGCGGTAGAGAAGAACATTGCTCTGCTGGTGGAGGACGAGACTGACCGATTTGAGGGACGAAATGTTGGCTGGTACACGATTGAAAAGATTTGAGGGCATGGCTGCATTGCGATGGCGAAATGTGTTCCGCAGAGCTTGAGAGCTTATTGAAGTGCATGGGAGTAGATTTTGGTGTGTGTCTGTGTGTGTGCGTGTGAGCATGTTTTCTGACCTGCATGCGCGCGTTTAGAGCTAAATAGATGGAGGAGAAAACTAGGTGTTTGTTTGATCGGATGGTTAATTGTTGTGCTCGTTTTGGCAGGTTTGAACTAAACTAAACTGAAGTGCATAGCGGAGTGACTGGATCTCTGGCTGACAATGGTCATTGCCGACTGACAAGAATAACGATGATGTTTATAGTACGGTTTTGGCATGCATATTTCGCCGGGGGTGCAGATAGACGGATGTGAGTCGATATGATGTGTTGCAGTGAGGTAGAATAATTCGAGATCGGGATCGACTGCAGAATATAATTGAGGAAGTAATTGGTTGTAGAGGATGATGTGAAATGGGGATGCATTGTGAATGAAAGGTCAGTCCATGTACATGTATTGTATGCAAAAACATAGAGGTCCAGGAAAGGGCGTCCTCGCATCTACCGCTTCACTCTGTCCATATTCAGTCTCATGAACCAACAGTGTTGCACAAATACCAGCCGCAAGTGAAACTAAAATGGGACTGGGGCGTCGTACTGTTTGACACTTGTAAACCAGTGTCAACTTCCTGAGAGAATCTCAGATACGAGGCAGCAGGGTCCAAGTGTGTTCCAAGAAGCGCTGGAATTAGTGGAAATGTTCAGTCTTTATTAAGGCTGATGTGTCAGTAGGTTAGAACCTCTGATGGCTGGTGTGTTCTCTCTCACTTCTCTCCCCTTTGTCTGCTCAAGGCAGACCTACTATATATACTATTCTATTCATCATTCCGTTACTCTATTCAAATGACTGTGAACCATCTGCGTATTTGAAAGTGACGGTTATTCACCTCATCACATTATCAACCACACATTAGAATGTGTGCACGTTATTATGGCTTGTAGCCTTCCGTTGAAATAATTTCCATCTTTGAATATTCCCGAGCTTGTATTGCAATTTGCAAATGTCTACACTGCCCCATGTTCTGTGAGTCAGTGTTGCAGAACATTGTTTTTCATTTGCTATGAGTTATCCACTTTATGGCCTTCTTTGCCATTGCTGTGTTCTCGTCTTTTAGAAATTTGATGAGAAGCTCAGGTACATCTTCATGCAGGTTGTCAATAGGCTCCCATGTGTAATCACACGTATCAGGTAGTCCTTCCCATTCTACACATACCTTATATTCTTCTCCAACCTTTTTCAACTGCTTGAGACACTTAATATCCTCGTATTGCGTCTCAGTGTGCTCGGCATGAGTGAGTAATTCTTTGGACGGTGGAACTCCATCCAAGTCATTTCTGTATATGCACATGCGTGTTGCATGCACAGTTTCGGTTTGATTCTTGATCAAACTTGTAACTTCATATACCAGACTATTAATAACTCTGGTTATACGCTTCGGTCCTTGCCACTTAAATGACAATTTGTGCCCCTTATCCTGTGCTCTCCGCACTAGGACAAAGTCTCCAATATTAAAAGAAGGTTTCACAATGTTGGTTCTTGCATTGTGAATCTTAATGTGTCTTTCTCTGCTCTTGCTGATCTTCTTAGAAAGTATCTTGTGCATGTCTGTGAGTGCTGATTGTAGTTCTTCAATCTTCACTGTCCTTTGACATTCCTTGAGTGTTACTGATATCTCCTTCTCCATTATGTAGTTCGAATCGGCTCTGGATGGTTTTATCCCCGTCATGACTTCCAATGGAGACCGATATACGCCATCTGCTCTCCTTCCCAGTCTTTCCACGGGAGATTCGTTGATTACTTTCTGAACCACCTGAATAATTTCGGGCCAATCTTGTGGAGCAAGTCTCATTTCAGATATTAACGCTGTTGTTGCTCTCAGTACTTCCTTGCAGCACCTTTCTACTGCCCCATTACTCCATGGAGAGTAAGCGACGGTAAAGTGATGCCTTATGTGGTATTTGCTTGCTAGAGCATGCATGACATTATTCTTAAAGTGGCTGCCTTGATCTGACACCCATATTTCCATAGTTGAAAATGTATGTATCCATTTGGCAATATTGGTTGCTACAGTTTCTGTGTCTGCTCCTTTCGATGTACAGAGCCATGTGTAACTTGAGAAACCATCCCGTAAGACAAGTACGTACCTTTCTCCTGTGTTTCCTCTTCCCATATATAAGTAGTCAAAATGAAGCACATGATTTGGACGCAATGCAATCTCGTTGTGACCGAGTGGGCGCGGTATTCTATTTCCCGTTCTTGACATGATGCAATGTATGCAACTCTTGACAAACATTTTGCAGTCGTTCTGCATAGTCTCCCACCAATATTTCTCTGTAAGGATGCTTAGAGTAGACTCTGTTCCTCTATGTCCACTGTATCCGCAATGTGAGATGACTAGCAGCTTCATCTGTAATTCCAGATCTTGTCTGGGAATCCATATTTTGTTCATTATCATTATTGGTATTTCGTTGATCTTACCCCCTTCAGGCACTTCTGCTATGTGCTCCTGTTGTGATGCTTGTATAGTATCCATGTTTGGCCATATAAAGGATTGGGATAAGGGTGATTGCACAATATCTTGAGCAATGTGTTTTGTCTTCCTAATGGATGTTACTCTTGAGGCGATTTTCTTCTTTCTATACCCGGCAAACCATCTTGTCATTATGTCTGCCATTATGTTTGACTCTCCAGAAATGTGTTCAATTGTATATTGAAATCTGGATAGATATAGAGCCCATCTTTGCACTTTGTTCACCACATGTCTGCCCATTGCTGGCTCCATACTAAGTGGATTATACACGAACAGAAGGTTGCGATGATCCGTATACACATGCGAGGGATTTTTACCTAGTAGTAGGTAATCCATGCGCTTAAAAACTTGATAAATCGAGAATCCTTCTTTCTCATACGTAGACCAATGTAGCTCGCTGTCTTTAAATGCTGAGCTGAGAAAAGCTAGTGGCTGATGCTTTTGACTTTCCAGAGGTTTGTTCAGTTCATCTGTAATGCACTGTGTGACGACTGCTGCCCAGAAATTGTCTGAGGCGTCGGTAAAAATGCATATTTGCATTTCAGGATTTGGATGAGCGAGTGTGACTGATTGTCGAAGGCTTTCTTGTAGTTCTTGAAATAGAATTTCATGTTTCCTGCCCCATGAAAGGTTTCGCAATGGTATGCTCGCGATGGATCGCTTGTTGCGTTTGCCAGTTATGTTATAAGCTTCTTCTAGGACATCACGCATGATGCTAATGCGGTTAGCAAAATCAGGTATTGATTGGGACATCCATTGTAAACAGTGGATGTATTGGGATAGTTCCCCTGCGGTTTCTGGCATTGTGACATTCTGTAAGCCACTGAGGTTTCTGGGATCATATTTGACTCCAAACTGGTCGATAAGTCGACCGCACCATTTCACACTCGTTGTGAAAAGAGTGGACTTCGTTGCTGAAATCTTTAGATTTCGTGTTCTGCATATTTGCAGGAAGTGCTCCAACGTCTGTATTAGTCCTTGCTCATCGCTATGATGTATAATAAAGTCATCTTGCCATGCTTTCACATTTTGCCTAATGGAAATGAAGCATGGTTCCACGCGTGATTGAAAATTGCACGCTGAGTTCTTGGCTCCTTGGGGCGTTCGGGTCGGTTGCCAAATTCCTTCATGTGTAATGAAGCTGAGTGCGCTTTGGCTGTCTTCGTGTAAAGGTAACTGCCAGTAGCCTGAGCAGAAATCAATCGCGGCAAAGCATTTGCTGCCTGCGAAATCGGCACATTCACTTTCCAGATGCGGCATAGGCCAACCAGTAGAAAGCATGGCAGCGTTGACGGGTCGGTAGTCAAACGTCAACCGAAACTTATTTGATTTTGGTTTAGGAACCAATAGTGGTGCAGCTGCCCATGTTGCATTTCTATTTTCCTTGATGAACCCGTAGTTCTTGGCCCTTATAAGAAACCGTTTCATGTATTCTCGTTGGTCTGGGCTGTATCGCCTAGATTTTGTAATGATACCCTGTGTCTGTGGTATTAGCTGGACTCTCATTGGCTCAACTTTGGCTGGCGGATCATTTCCGAGGCGTATGCGGAAAACATCACGGAAGCTGTGCATGACTTTTTGAAGATCGTTGACTCCTTTAGATGACATGCCATTATCAACAGCATTTTGTAGCATTTTAGAGAATGCTGCCTGCACGTCTTCTTCCTTGTCCATACCTATCTCCAGAAATATGGATTTGTCATCACATGTTTCATCTGCATTGTCTCCGTTATGATATACCCCATTTTCAGATAACAGACGAGCAACACTTCCATCTGGATATTCACTTCCAGCTAGAAGATCTTCTGCATCCACTTGTCCATTAAATGTCTCGCACGCAGCAGCTAGTGCTGCTCTGGCATCTAGTCCGAGCGCTCTTAGGAGGTCTCTGCATATCAAAGGTTCGTTGGCGTGGCGGGTTACAACATGCCAGGTGACATTCCTTATCGTCAGCGACGATGCGTGTCTGACATTTAGCTGAATGTCCAGAGTGACTGACTTGTCGCATTCCACGAAAACTTTTCTTCCTTCCATATCCTCACTGACTGCCATCTCAAATTTCTTGTTTGTGTTGAAATTCTCGATGCGCATCCTTGCACCTTTCTCCAATAGTTTGGAAAACAAATCAGGTGGCATCAAATTTATGCAACTGCCTATGTCAGCGCATGCTGGTCGTACTACGACGTTGGCAAAGATAGTCTCTACCATGTGACTGTCATCAGGTCGCTGATGTATGACTTTTCGCGTCATCTTCACAGTATTATCCTTTGTAGGGCGTCTCTTCTTCTGTCTCCATTCGCTCATCAATCTTGGCTTATCTTCTTCAGCCGTGTTCTTGCAATGACGAAGGTAATGGCGGAGGTTGCAGTTCGGGTTAATGCATCGCGGTAGATTATCGGATGACTGTGCTGCTCTTTCTGAGCTTTGCTTTGTGAGAGGCTGGCCGGCATATCTGTCAGGCCGTTTAGATCTTGATAGATGTGAGCTATTGCTCATAACTGCTGACTCCTGAGCACGCTCGATAATTTCTGCTTGCTCTGAAACATATTTGAGAAACCCTTTCCAATTGGTCTTGAGTTCTGGCATAAACTCAAAGTCGTTCTGTATTTGTAGTTTAAGCGATTTCGGGTGTAGACGCAGCGTGAATAGTTTCGACGCCATGGTTGGATTCCTATTTTTGAAATCACTGCAACCAATGTCTTCTAGTTGTCTGTTAAAGTCGATAGCGAGCTGATAAACTCTTGACTTTGCACTCCGAATCTTCATGTTCATGCGTATACAATTGACCGCATTTGTAATTGCTGTCGAGTTCACACATGTAGTCATCTGTGAAAAAGCAATTTGTTCAATACACTTCTTGATGTGCACATCTGATATATATCGTATATCAGTTCCTGGCGCTATATTGTCAAAGAATCCAAATTCAAACATAGATGATAGAACTGTAGGATCGATTGACACTCGATATGATGCAGGCTTGATAGAATGTCCATCCGCGTTATTTAGGGACATTTGCATTTCATATCTGTCTCTGTCGCGTAGAAATTTGATTGCATCAGCTGGATCTATAGATTCCAGTATCGGGTGAGATATTGTCTCGAAAATGGCAGGCGGGCAGGTCTTGCTCCTTCCATTATAATGGCTGCCGTTAGAAGTATCTCCATGGACTTCCATTCTTCTTTCACACTTGTTTTCGACGCCGTGTCTCGTTCCGGCCGGAAATGTGTTAGTACAGATATATATCTGTAAACCAGTGTCAACTTCCTGAGAGAATCTCAGATACGAGGCAGCAGGGTCCAAGTGTGTTCCAAGAAGCGCTGGAATTAGTGGAAATGTTCAGTCTTTATTAAGGCTGATGTGTCAGTAGGTTAGAACCTCTGATGGCTGGTGTGTTCTCTCTCACTTCTCTCCCCTTTGTCTGCTCAAGGCAGACCTACTATATATACTATTCTATTCATCATTCCGTTACTCTATTCAAATGACTGTGAACCATCTGCGTATTTGAAAGTGACGGTTATTCACCTCATCACATTATCAACCACACATTAGAATGTGTGCACGTTATTATGGCTTGTAGCCTTCCGTTGAAATAATTTCCATCTTTGAATATTCCCGAGCTTGTATTGCAATTTGCAAATGTCTACACACTATAGCCGGAACAGCCTTTTCCGTGTTCCTTTAAACTACCATCGCTACCCAGGTGTATTTATACCCCGGACATCTTCCTGTGCAATAGCTGATCGATCTAGATGTATTGCATGCGCAATAGCTGGTCGATCCAGATGTGCTGCAATCTGGATATTGGCTTACTGCTATCCAGACGAACAGATTGATGCAGCAGCAGCAAGTGATGGAGGCCAATGATTGGCCGAGCACATACAGTGGAAATAGAGCCATCACAGCGAAAGTGTATCGAATGATCGATATATGCTATTATATAGCAGCACTGCATTACGTAAGACTGTATTATTAATTATGATACAGAGGCATCCTCATTGGATGAAGACATGGATCTTCAGCTTGAGGATAGAGCAAAGTGATGTATTCCATGATGGAAGCATCACAGCTACAGGTTCACTCTGATAGAGAGCTTCCACTAGTACGATGACTAGGTTAGGGTTAGAGTGGAACCTGTTGTTTGTTGGCACTTTAGAAGTACCTGCAGCGTGCGGCATCTGCCTATAAATAGTGCGACAAGATGTCGTGCAAGGGGAGGAGAGGGCAAGCAAGAAGCAACGAGCAAACCCAAGCATCTCCAGAAACCCGGCCTTTGTGGCTTCCTGTTATCGCCTCTAGTATTTCTCTCTATTCCTTGGGTGTCCATGTCGACAAAGCCATTTTATTCCACAGTTATGGGCCCAGGAGGCATGGCCCCGAAGAAAGCGCTTGAGGAAATGAACGCAAAGCCCATCACTACAGGATCCACCCCCGCTTCGTCCCGGTCAAGATCGCCAGAAATGGCGAAGAGATGTCAACTCTTGGATGGCCTATATCACCAGGCGAGCATCTGTTGGTGAGAAAAAGTCACTTGCAACCCAGGCAACGCTGTGTTACGAGCTGTACAATGCCTTGGACGCAAGTTATCAGAGTGTAATCGATCATGCTAAAATCAACAAGTCAATTTCATTTGATGTTGAGCCGCACCAACAGGAAGAAGCAGTGCTGAAGATTGTATCGCTAATTGGCGCTGATACATCACTGGAAATTATCGATCGAGCCCTGAATGCTTACAAGAATGTATATATGTGTATAAGATCCAACTCAGAACAGCCTTCCGAATTTGCAACTCGTTTTCGGGGGCTTGTTTCACAGTATATGTCACTTATTGGTATCAGTGTCACTGAGACAGAGTCACAGCTCATGGCAATGATAATGTTGCAGAATTCTCGTCTGCCACATGACACTCAAAACGCAGTGAAGTTATTACTTGTCACTCAAGTGCAGCAGAAAAGAGCTTCAAAGATAACTAAGGCAGTGAAGCTATCTGTGCATGATACAGAGAATCTCAAGAATTACGTACGAGACGCAAGTGACATATACGGCAAAGCAGACAGCATAGAAGTTCCAGGCAATAATGGACAGAGTGAACAACGTAGGACGTTGTCTGAAGCAGATCTGTCTAGATTAATTGACATTGCGACAAACATGACGCATTTGTTGCAATGTGTCACTCGTGAAGGGGACTCTGGCCATGATATATACGTTGATGATGTATTTAACGCACTGCAGTCCTTGGATTCCGATCCATCGCATCAAAAACATCACAACAGCACTTCGAAGAGGCCCAGTGGAGATGATTTTCATGCCGCCGTTCAAAAGGCGACAATGATGGCTATTCAAAATCAAAGAGAATCCTCTATTGGAGCACTAACTATGCAACCGCGACGTCAGTCGACAAAACTGACAGAAAGAAAGATGAACAGTCGATGTCATCGCTGTAAGCGTAAAGGACATTGGAAGGGAGACGCAGAATGCCCCATGACAAAGCGTCGTAAAATAAGCAGTGTCTCTCCTAAAGACGGAGAGGCTGGTGAGGCCATTGAAAAGCCTGCGGAAAATGAAGACAGACTACATTTTCAGAAGTAGGGTCAGATGAGCTCCGATCTGACCCTAACCCACTGTTAGACAGCGGAGCACCGCACAGCATCGGTGGCACAGAAAGTGCTGCAGCACTTTGCAATGCTATTGGAATTCGGTTGATATTTAAACCTCCTAAAGAGCAATTCATGCATGGTTGGGGGCCGAATATGCTCGATGCAAAACCAGTATATTGTTTATGGAGTCTGCCTGTCAGAGACATAGGCGGCATTACAGGGTACCTGCATTTCCACTTAGTTGCCGGTACCGAGCCGTTGTTGATCGGGGATGATGTGCTGAAATGTTCGATGACTGATAACATGTCTGATCGTCTGCATTTATTCCAACCAGATGGCACGCGTCTGACCTACCATACATACTGCAGCCAGGGTGGGAATCGCCGACGCCTGTCAGGTGTACCGCCACCACAGGATTGTGAGCTGGAGTTGTCATCTGACATGCGTTCTTACATGTCTAGCCATATCAGATATCTCAATAAGCATGGTCCGATGAAGTTTGCACAGCGGTTACACAACTACTCACATGCGACAAGTGATGACATGAAGCGAATATGCAAGATGGCAAATATATTAGACAGACGTTTACAGAAATGCATTGACAATGTGCACTCCGCATGTCATGTATGTTGCCGTACCGGCCGACCGAAAACGTCAAGAAAGGTGTCATTGAGTCATATAGCCTCGACGTTTAACCAATCAGTGCAGGTCGATTTCTTTTTCCCAACGATTAGGGGATTAGGGGATTTTTTTTTAGGGGATTAGGGGATTTATTAGGGGATTAGGGGATTAGGGGATTTTTAGGGGATTTTAGGGGATTAGGGGATTAGGGGATTAGGGGATTAGGGGATTTAGGGGATTAGGGGATTAGGGGATTAGGGGATTAGGGGATTAGGGGATTTTTTAGGGGATTAGGGGATTAGGGGATTAGGGGATTAGGGGATTAGGGGATTAGGGGATTTAGGGGATTAGGGGATTAGGGGATTAGGGGATTAGGGGATTAGGGGATTAGGGGTTTTTTAGGGGGATTAGGGGATTAGGGGATTAGGGGATTAGGGGATTAGGGGATTAGGGGATTAGGGGATTAGGGGATTAGGGGATTAGGGGATTAGGATTAGGGGATTTAGGGGATTAGGGGATTAGGGGTTAGGGGATTAGGGGATTAGGGGATTAGGGGATTTAGGGGATTAGGGGATTAGGGGATTAGGGGATTAGGGGATTAGGGGATTAGGGGATTAGGGGATTAGGGGATTAGGGGATTAGGGGATTAGGGGATTAGGGGATTAGGGGATTAGGGGATTAGGGGATTAGGGGATTAGGGGATTAGGGGATTAGGGGATTAGGGGATTAGGGGATTAGGGGATTAGGGGATTAGGGGATTAGGGGATTAGGGGATTAGGGGATTAGGGGATTAGGGATTAGGGGATTAGGGGATTAGGGGATTAGGGATTAGGGGATTAGGGGATTAGGGGATTAGGGGATTAGGGGATTAGGGGATTAGGGGATTAGGGGATTAGGGGATTAGGGGATTAGGGGATTAGGGGATTAGGGGATTAGGGGATTAGGGGATTAGGGGATTAGGGATTAGGGGATTAGGGGATTAGGGGATTAGGGGATTAGGGGATTAGGGGATTAGGGGATTAGGGGATTAG